>JANHQD010002173.1:0-76168 GCA_024721195.1 Marasmius sp. AFHP31
TGGGTGTATGATTGCCTAAGAAGTTGTGGGGAAGAGTGGTTCCTCCGCGTCCCACTGACGAAAGTTTCAGGGAAGTGAGGAGGGGTGCAGGATTTGTCAAGTCGTCTGAAACTGGTGGAAGGATCACACGCCAGATGTCCTGCGTAATTGCGAGCGTCGCAATTCGGTGGATGTGGTCCAACGCCTTTGACAGAAAGTAGGAGGTTTGGTTGTATTCGTGCGACCACACAATATCCAACGGGGCGTTTTGTGACCTCTTTAGCATCAATTCTCCCATATCCGGAATTCTGAGATCCGGTTCAGACCACAGAGTGGGTGCACTCAGTGCTATGGAACGCCATCGTTGACAGACTTGGCTGAATCCTATCCAGGGTGGAGCGGAGCTTGGTGGATCTGGACGATGGGCGGCACAGTAAGCGAATACCTCGAGGAGAAGCTCGTTGGGAAGATTAAAAATGGTAGCTAGCGAACTTGAACGTTGAGAATGGTTTTCCGGCCATGGATCTGGGGTTCACAGGATGGAATCAGGATTAAATCTGTCGTGCGAGCACAACGTACGCACCTGTTCCGTTTATCCTCATTTTTTGAGGGAGGTTGGACCTTGCCTTTCTCCCACTGACCACACCCTACTGTCGACGTCGTGGTGTTGAAACAAGGCTTGATGCCCAGTGAAAATAAACAATTTTCTCAGGGTTTCTCAGGGAGCCTCAGAGAACGTCGTCATCAATTTTCGTAAGGATTGGTAGTCGGACGTAGCCGTACATGTTCTCAGCGATTCACAACGAATGCCGTGTGTTACCACACATTCTCAACCCAGTTGCCGATAAATTGGACGAGTCTTGGCTTCAGTCTTGGTTCAGTCAACGCATGAGACGAACTCAGACGATAGTTCGACTTGAGTTCGACCACAAATTGGTTCGTGGGAAATGTCCTAAGCCAGCTCACGACGCGACTCGGACAAGTCCCTCTCTCTGTCTTGTTATCCTTCCATCCACTCTCAACATTCCACTTATCCTCAACACACTTCCCTCATCCGACACTCTATTGTTTTCTCTCTGGTCAGCAAGTGCTTGCGGCGGCTCGTTAACGGCTGGGAAAAGGGTTTTATGGAGTGGTTAGGTCGGAACAGGCTTACAGACGGTACGTGCAGTGTGCTCAGCTCAACCCGGCCGCTCAAATGACAGTTCTCTCGGAAAGGTGCAGCCGCCATATTATCCTCGTGTTTTACTGAAGAGCTCGGCGCCCTCTCGATATCCCCAGTCGTCTTGCATCCCATTCCTGCCATCTCATCGAGCGCTACCGCCCCATTCAGAATCTGAACACTGCAAGAGTGCTGCGAGACAAGGCCCGTGGCTCTTGGGGACCACTAGAGGTAACGAAAATCTACTCTATACATCTATAGAACGAGGCAACTGATTGGTTTTCCCTAGACTGGCCGCGCGTCACACTGGTGAAGGCAGTACCCCGGGCCCCAAGAGTGTCGCGGCATCAACCCGACCACTCTAGTCTCTTGTTCGTACAGGTGCGCCTAGTATTTATTGAATTCGCATTGCGGTTTTATTCATTAGAGTAGTTAATAGTATCTCTGACTTGTTGAGGTAGTGTAGTAGTTATAATAAATTGGTTTCTAATGCATATCTGGCGTGGCCGCGTGAATGAGGGGCCTACAGTACCGACATCCAGCAATCTCCAGCAATATGCCAGAATCGACTGCGGACATTGGCTGTCCCGAAAAGGTCTTGGTTAGTGTCCATTTTCCATGTTCCTGGGGATTCTCAGGTAGTCTCACAGATTGCTCACTGAATGGCTCGGCAAGGTTCATTTTCAATCTCTGAGAAACCCTGAGAAAATTGTTTATTTTCACTGGGCTTGATGCCCTCGGCCCGAGCGGGCTGACAAAGTAAGCGCTCATTCATGCTTTCACGTTTTGTGACTCTGTACCTTCTCTCACAGCTGGGGCGAAAACTTATTTTGCTGCGGAATATGAAGCAGAGAAATATGACGCCTTGCTCTCCGGCGAGTATTTCGACGCCAAATATCCGAAATTCAATTCAATTTCGACTATTTCCTGCCCAAATATGTGCTGAACCGTGAGGCGTCATATTTTTCTCGCATATTTCCGTGCAAAAATAATGTTGACGTCCAGCTGTGTCTAGGTCACCCTGGCTCGGAACTTTTCTCGAAGCTCTATCAAGGAATCTCTCAAGAGTTCAACGTCCTCTATGGATGCGCGTAAGAGTACCACAGGTCTAGCCATGGACCATCCATCATCAGCGTTCAGGATACGAAATTTCCCGGGAGGCGAAGTCGAGCCAATCTTCGAATGGAGCCAAGATACTAGCTGTCGGAAAATCTCAAGAGACCTTGGTTTGGCTACTCTACAGACGACACTAAATGTGTGGCTGTCCTATTCGGAGGAATAACTGACTCAACGTACGTATTAAAAGTTACGGTCACTGGTAGCAAAGAACCGGCACCGGCACTGGCATGCACCACATATGTGACAGCGACGATCCAAATGTCGATAGGCAAGTCAGACCGCAGGAAAACTACAGAACTTGACGAGGTAAGCGAAGATTGTCATTTAAAGGCGGACCAGTAATGCTTGTCTATAATTCCGCTACGTAAAATCATTGGCTTGTCATACAAGCTTGTCTGCTCTCTCCTTCCGCAACAACGATGGAGGCCATCTACAGTCGGTGGCGGGAAATGATGGAGTCGTAATACGAGAGCAAAGTCGTAGAGTAGAACTTTGTCCAGGTTATAAGAAATTCACAAATTAGGGAAATAAAACTACAAGATCTACATGAGAAATGCCCTCACTAAGAGGTCCATGTCGACCTCGTAGTTTTAGAAATTTTGAGGAAAAATAAAAAGAGGGGGGGCCGGCTCGAACTTGCTGCCTCCAGCCCCTCTTCTGTAGCTAATTATCTATTACACTACGAACCGCTGAGCTATCAAGAGCTCGCTAGAATAGAGTGTGGACCCCAAATATATAGCGTTGTCTCAGGCCGATTGTGGCTGAGAACGTGAATGAGCGCCTAAGCAACGGCAGACCGGTTTCCTTTTCCGGCACTGGTACTAGTTGACCGGCTTTGCCGTACGCTTGTTTCATTTTCATCATCGTTCAACGTTCAACTTGAACTCACTGCAAACTCCTTCAACGTCCACTTGGGTCTCCTTTCTATGCGAATATTAACTCGTCACGCAAGACTTCCCGGAAATTTGACTCTATCCTGTCTGCTTGAGGCTTGAAATCACCAAAAACATCACGGTGACTTGGTACGTTCGGAATTCTTGGGATCCCATGTAAGCAATGTCTGAATATCAGAACTCTAGACCCTCTCCTCGTAGGATGCTTTGCATGCGGAGAAGGTGACTCTTTAGGGTATTATTGGAATCTTTTGCGACTACTCGAGAAGCTGCGAGTTCATGGTACGTTTGTTTATTCTGTTGCTGTGAGACATGATACACTAAGTACGGAGAAGTTACAAGGTTATTCAGGCGAGAAGAACGCGAGAGACTACTACCACGAGAACTAGAATGGACTATCAACCTCTTGATCTCCTATGGGCTCTTACTCGCTACGGTAGCTCATCTCTGCACGAGCAGCAGCTACACGCTCCTGGACCACCTCCAATCCCTGCTCGATTATCGCCCTTTTTGCCTCCTCACACTCCCGTAAATGCTCCTGAGACTCAAGCCAGTTCTTCCAAGCGGTTTCTCGAAGCATCGCGTGCCATTCCCTGGCAAAAGGGTGACCCGGCGCGCCTGCAAATCCCCACGGTTTGCTCGCCCACGGTTGATTGTACTCGTCGAGTATCCGTGACAGGCTAGGATGAACAGGACCCGTGAAGTGAACGATCTTGGCGGTCTGGTACAAGCCCTCTAATTCTCCGTTCGGCCAGCTCGCAGTGCGATCCAAATCACTCTTCATGGCGTAGGTTCCTAAACCTGTAGCGTTCCATTCGACATCCAGCTCATGCCAGTCACCATGAAAAAAGTCGTTCAGGGCGTCCTGATCTCTGAAGGTCGTCTGATGTTTGGTTTCGACGAATTCGACAAGGGAGGATAGACGCGAGCGAATACGTGTCAGATCGACGAGAAGAACACCGGCGTTGAAGTATGGTCCACGCGTGACGCCTTTGTGGCCCATTGGGAACCCAACATCTCTCGCCGCTGCCAGCAGCTTCTCTCCAAGATCTAGGCTCCATAGTTCCGCGAGATTGCGACGAACGAGGATGTCGGAGTCAAGGAACAGCACACGTTCGACTGGGAGACGAGAGAGGGCATCAATTCTGGCCCATGTTGGGTCTTTTCGGCCTTTGCTCTCCTCGGGTAGCTCGATGAAGTTGAGAGTGACTCGTTCGGTGGCAGGATCAAGGTTACTCCTCAAACCCTCTCTATCGTTCTCAGTCAACCCACAATCAACGATGTAGAATGATAGACGTCTGTCTGTGGTAGCTCTGATTGCGGAGATGATGGCGACAGCTGTGGGGCCAGCATATGCTGAATCGGTACACAGGGCGATGTTGATGGGTGCATCGGCGTAGATGTCCGCGGGGCTTTTCTTCGTCAAGAAGCCGATCTTCATCTCCCCCGTCTTCCGGATGATGACTTGGTACCCTCGATGAAGTACCTCATATTCACCGAGGTGGAGGGAAAGGAATCCATCGATGCCCCGCTTCGGATGATGGATGCTCTCGGGGTCTTCGGTGGACCACTCGTAGTCGTCGAAAATGACTATGGCATCTGTTCGGGTGAGGCGCCAGGCTAGTTCAGCATCGAGGAACGTATCGTCTGCCTCGTGGGACCCATCGATGTAAACGAAATCGAACCCGCCGGTTTCCTTCTCTATCTCCTCTTTGAGGAGCTGATAGAGCCCTGGGACACTGAATTCGTCGACGACTCGGAAAGGATAGCCTGGGATGGAAAGATTGCGTTGGATCTTTTCATATCGTTCTCTCCCCGCTGCGGTGCGGTGGAGGTCGAAATGATCGATGCAGACGAGCATTGAGTCTGGGGTGTTACAGAGGTTTTCGAGGAGGTACACGGCTGAGCGACCTTCCCAAGAGCCGATCTCGAGGGCTCTCGCTGGATGGTCAATGTTGGTACGGAGCTGAGTGATGAATGGACTCCA
This sequence comes from Marasmius sp. AFHP31, assembly GCA_024721195.1. Classification (NCBI taxonomy): domain Eukaryota; kingdom Fungi; phylum Basidiomycota; class Agaricomycetes; order Agaricales; family Marasmiaceae; genus Marasmius; species Marasmius sp. AFHP31. The sequence continues at coordinate 5,141 of JANHQD010002173.1, forward strand.
GATTCCTGTGTTGAACGAGAACCAGTCTTGGGTGGAAGTGAACTCGTACTGTGGGGCGCCGACTGTGGTCATGGTGGTAGTTCTGGAATGAGATGGGACTAATTGGAACTGCCTTTCGAGGGATAGGGCGCCGTGGTTATCGGCAGGTACAGATGCAAACGATGATTCGTTTTCCAATAGTATTTGTTCCTACGCAGTAGGTATTGTCATTCTAGGTTCTGAAGAGATCTCGGACTGACTCAAAATTAAATACAAGGTTTTCGAAGGTATCTGACCCAGCGCTGCGGGAAGTGGGTTCTTCGAAATTGCTCAAAATATCGCTAGGCGCCTGTTGAAGTTTGCTTTGAATGCTGCGGAGCAAGCGTGTTGCTGTCAGCCGATTGCCCAAACCACCACCGAAATTGAACCCGCAGCTACGGTGAGTTCATATTATCAATCGACTGGATTCACGAAGTCATGGCTGATGAATGGCGCGGAGCTCACAGCCAATGAGATGTGTTTACGGTTCGATAAAGTTCTGTCGAACTTGAGAAGATTACACCCTTTTTCGCACATCGACACACTTGAGAGATAGGGATTACATATCTGGGTAGCCTGATGCTGATTCTCAATAAGTGGTTTAGCGCTCAAGGTAAGCCCCCGGCCCCCTGCGTCCTCAATTATATCAACTCAGGACCTCTTTCATTTGTTGGCAGGGAATCTCTTTCTTTCCTCCCAACCTTGTACATGGCGCCCCTCATTGACCAGCCCTTGCCTGCACCAGCGAACGAACATGTCTACCTCATCACAGGTGGATGCGGCTTCATTGTAAGTGACAAGATTTCGTTGTAATCCTTCACTATCCAATATTGACACTTGTCCCAGGGATCTGCTGTTGCCAAAACTTTACACACGAAAGGCCACTATGTTCGCATTGTCGATACCCTACCCCTTCCTGCCAACGACATCTGCACGGAATACCTTCAAGGGAGTTTATGCGACCCTGTCTTCTGCGAGGTTGCCTTGAAGGATGTCCACAGCATTCTCCACTTTGCTGCGAATATGGGTGGGATGGGAACCATCCACGAGGCTAACGATTTCCTGCTTTACCGTCAAAACCATGCAATGACCACAAACATCCTCGACTCTGCCATCAAGGCAGGCACTGCCCGTTTCCTCTACGCATCGTCTGCATGCGTATATCCCGCCCATCTTCAATCTAACTCCAGCGACGGAGAATCAGATGTTCAGCTCCGCGAGACCGATGTGTGGGCTGGGGGTTGTCCTTCTCCGCAAGGTCTATATGGTCTCGAAAAGCTTCAGGGAGAAACCCTTGTCCTCCAATACACAGACAAGCTCTCGGTGCGAATTGCCCGCCTTCACAACGTCTTCGGACCTGGAGGTAGCTGGCGCGATGGCCGCGAGAAGGCCCCGGCCGCCATGGCCCGTAAAGCTGTTGTCTTGAAGAGGACGGGTACAGCAGATCCGACTTTCGAGATTTGGGGTGATGGTTCTCAGCGACGAAGCTTTCTCTACATCGACGATTGTGTCGAGGGGTTGCTGCGGCTGCTGAATTCAGACCACTCTGAACCTATCAACATTGGTTCTGATCGCTCCATTGATATCAACTCGTTGGCAGTCATGGCGCTTCGCTCGGCAGGTGTCGATCCTTCTGCTGTTACGTTCACGTACGATGCCGACAAACCAGTCGGTGTACAGTCCCGCAATTCGCACAATGAACTTGCACAAAGCGTCCTCGGATGGACTGCTCAGATTTCTCTGGATGAGGGGATGAGGCGTACAGTGGCCTGGATCGACAACGAGCTCGGGCAGCTTCTTGCTTTAGAGGGTGACCAACCAAAGTTCCTTCACCAACTTCAGCACAGTGCTATGGTTAACCTTGGGGATGATATCATCACATTTGCTGTCTTGCTTCCTATCACATCCAGAGGGACAGATACCCCTTCGACGTGCCTCGTTCACCTCCAGAAGTTTGCAGCTTCGCTCTCATCTACAACATGGCGAGACGTTAGGGAGAACAACTTCCGTATCAAGGTGTATCTTGCCATCGACGATGACGACGAATTTCTGCTCATGGATACAAAGGCGGAGTCTGTCCTCCGGAAGGAAGGCGTATGGGACGTCACCCGAATCGTATGCAAGTTCCCGAAAGGCCATGTTTGCAGCCTTTGGCGTGAATGTGCGACTACAGCTTGGAAGGATGGGTGTCACTACTTCGCGCTCTTTGGGGACGACGTCGAGCTACTCGACGAAGGCTGGCTCCGTGGGATACACAGGACGTTCCAGGAATTAGCAGGGCATAATCCCAATTCTATTCATGGCTTCGGCTGCGTTGCCTTCACGGATGTCTCCTTCCCCGGTATGCCTACGTTCCCTGTCATCCATCGCACACATATGAATATTTTCAATGGCGAAGTCATTCCTTCCACATTTGTCAACCAAGATGGCGATCCCTTCCTATATCAGCTCTATCGCCGATTTGGCTGTTCTATCATGGTGCCATTCCGACTCCATAACTCCATTGGTGGTAGCAACGACGCTCGCTATGAGAAACAGCGCTTGAATGGGTGGACTTTCGACGTGCTTGACAATGCAACATCGAGTGTAGAGAGATGGTTGGACTCCTATCAAGAACATGGCATTGGAAGGAAACTTACCCTTGACGTCGTCGTCCCCTCCTTCCGTGTACAGCTTGGCACGCTAGTGCCGATATTGGAGCTGGAGAGCTCAAGTACCTGTAGTGTCATGTTCATCATTATTGTCGACGACCCCCGCTCGAGTGGAATCACGGACCTTCAGCTCAAGTATGGCCATCGCCCAGACGTCCGGATTCGGGTCAACACTTCCAATCTCGGAGCAAGTGCAACTCGTAATCGTGGGATGGCGGAATCAGCGGCGGAATGGGTCTTCTTCCTCGATGACGACGTAGTGCCCAACCCGGATATCCTTGTCGAGGCTGAGAAGGTCATCCGTGCCAACCTTGATGCTGCTGGGTTCGTTGGTACCACCAATTTCCCTCCCGCGGACACCATCTTTAAGACAGCGGTTCATCTCGCCGGTGTTACCTTTTTCTGGGATATCGCCACGAAGCTTACGGAGGACATTCCTTGGGGTGTCACTGCCAATCTCATTGCTCGCCGGGTCAACGACGGTGTCCAGTACGATCCCATCTTTCCCAAAACAGGTGGTGGGGAGGATATTGATTTCTGTATACGCAAACGGGACTTGTTCGTCGCTGATGGGAAACATGGATTTTTAGCTGCACCCAAGGTCGTGGCTACTCACCCTTGGTGGCATGAGGGCCAGCGCCGGTATCGGAGATTCTTTATGTGGGCCAAGGGCGATGGTGCTTTGATAGTGTTGTTTCCTCAGCACAGTTACACGGAAATATCTCCCACTTCGGCTCATCTATTTCTTTATACCAGTGCTCTCACAGCTCTTGGAGTCCTCACCGCACAGTGGTCGTTGGCAGCAGCAGGCATGGCTGGGTGTATCTCCACATTCATCGCCAATGTTGTCCACGACCTATTCAGGCACCTCGTTCGCGAAAAGACGATTGACCCTCGTTCTACGGTCACTGGCATTTTTTGGGTCGCAGCGGTGGCCGAGTCAGCAGTTATCCGGATGGTCAGTGAAGTGGGGCGCGTCGTTGGGCAAGTAGAGCGAGGGGAATGGATTACGATATTGTACCACTGTCGCTTCGATTGGTTTGTGGATCGAGTTGGAGAGGGACCTATCGCCAACGAGAGGAAGAATAGTCGAGAGAGGTTCATTCTATGGTTGTTTGTCGCTGGCGTTGCTCTATTCATCATTCCGATGTAGCTTTCCTCAGAAAATTTGCGTCTTCACGCTGACGCCTACATAATTTCGAGATCATGATAATCTTTATGGAATTACGAGTCTTCGACTAACATGAGAGCGGCCAATACGCAATTTTCTCAATTCATTCAGGTTTAAGGATCCAGGTCCGAAGTAGATCCTCCGTCTGCCTCGGTAAGGTATCGTAATCATCGAGGGAGTAAATACCACTGTGGACGCGTTCGACTCAGTTATGTTGCAATAGTATTTACAATTCGCTCGGCGAAGTGGCTTTCCCATTGATTATGAGGCAAAATAAGGGGGCACGTTTCAGGGAAAGAAAAGTCGAATGCCACCTACAAGGACTCACAGCATGATGGCCCCTTAGAACTGCGTGAAACTGGATTCTCGGAAAAGAACAAAAAGAGGGGCCGGCTCGAATTTGCTGCCTCCAGCCTCTCTTTGTGTAACTAATATTTATTATCTACTACACTACGAACCGCTGAGCTAACAAACTCGATAGGTACAGATACGAACCCCAAATATATAACTGTCTCAGACTGATGTGGCTGAGCTTTAGACGAGCGCCTAAGTAGTGGATCGGTAGCGCCGCCCGAAGGCGGCAAGGTTCCCGACTCTCGACTTCACTTGGTTCCACTACAGACCTCCATAAGAGTCAATAAAGTTTCCGCGAAGCACAAGCATTCAGGTATAGCGATTTGAACTATCTTACTAATGTACTATGCTAGAAACAGATGGATATCCCTCGGACATCGTCATGTACATATGTTCATGAGAGAACGAAAGAATACTGTATACAGAAAGAGACAAAACAACTTCAGCTTTGGTCCCCAAAGCGCGAGAGCCTAACACGCTCAACATAAACCCAGCACGTACAACGTTGGCAGACTTACGAAGGCAATCCCGGCTGATCAAGTCCAAACATTTAGAGATATCCGCGTCTTGTAACTTGCAAGTAGACCCAAGGGGAAGAACGAGGACTTCAAACTTGTGAAACATTTGTGTACATTCATCTCGAGTGTGCGCAGAGACCTCCCGACGGAAGTGAAGAGACAAGAACGCGAGGACAAGAGACTAAGGAACAGTAAGGCGGTGCAGCTGCTTACCGTAAGTATTATTAATTTTTTGGTGATAATTCGAGTCGAAAAAGCAAGGGCGATTGCCTTTTTGAATTACGCTGCTTCACATGACCTAGATATATACAGACATAAGGTGACAAATTAGGACATCAAGGCGGGATAAGACAAGCTGTGCAGTGAAAATTAATTTTGAGCAGGCAGAGAGACTCCCCTTCGGGAGTCGGGAATGACACATTGATTGCCTTTTTCGGAATCCAGGGTTCATCTCCTCCGCTCTCGGCCTCTCATTCTCATTCGAGCACCCCAAAGCCATAGTTCCTTCCTCAACAAGTACGCCCTTCCTTTTTGTTCCCGGCTACTACGATGTTAGACGGGATATAGGACCTTGCATAGTACGTCATTCCTTTCGAACCTGAACCGATTATTTGATGATTTAGGACGTGTATTTCCCAAACGGACAATTCACCTCGTCAAGTCAGCTCTCCGAGCCTTTGAGTCGAAGCAAAGATGCGGACAATCTGACTACAGTCCTCGTGCTACTTATGTCTGGACTCTGGGTGACTTGGATATCAAAGATACGACGAGTTCGAGGCGTTGGAATCTGGTACAGGTGCGCCATCCGTTCGATGTATTCCGTGCGACAATAGTTATTGATTATGTGACTCTTCAGATGATTTTTGTTTGAATTTGCCCCAGTAACTCGTTCACACCTCGTGTCATTGTTCAGGAAACGGACCATCCGGATCCTACTGCCTATGGAATGCTCGTTCAAGACATTAGACTGGAGATGAACAGCGTCTATACAGTGTTGGATCTTATTGATCTTAGCCCCACATATCTCTCCATTCACATATCTCCATTCGACTAGGGATCAGCATGATCTACATCCTTAATCGCATAGGTTTTCAGAAGCTCACATTCTTCACGACGGCCATCTCGCGCAATTCGGCTCGACCGAAACCTGCTCAACCGTCCTTGTCTGCACCTCATCTGTTATGTTGCTCCGATGATCTTGAGTAGCGAGGGTGATGTTTCCAGCGAATATGTGAGATGGACTCGGAAACTACCAATATAGACCGTGTTTGACGCCTTCTTATCCCATTGGGGAAACTAAACGCCTCTCACCACTGTAAGCATCTTCCATTTGAGATCTAAATTCCACAATCCGCTCAGATCGTGTCGAACGAGGATGCGGGTCGAGGAATTACAAAGGTTCGGCTGGTCATTGGGGTCCTTTACCCTCCTTGGGTAGTTCGATGGTGTTGAGAGCAACTCTCGCGGGGACGGACCAAGGCTGCCCTCAAAACCCTCTAACCGTTATCGGTTAACCTGTATTCGATGACTCTGTGTGGCGGACGTGGCGGGGGGAATGGGGGAGCTATTGCACAGGGCGTATCCCCGCACGCGTTGATTCTCTCTACAGTGCTCTTCCGCGTTTCGGAATAAGGATGCTGTCCATGTCGAATGCTCCACTCGTGACTCTGTGCGCGCTCTTCATTTAACAGTCGATCGCGGCCCTCCGAACATCCTTAGCTTCGGCATTCTCCGTAATCTCCAGCGGGTTCTAACCTTTGGCGGCCGACTTGAGCTCCGTATCAGACGGGACAAGTGCTCTGGAGTCACTGGATTACACGTCCACCGCTGACCAAAACGTTCCGCTCTCAACGATGATAACACGTTCTATGTTGGGCAAGGATAGCTGTGGGACTACCTGGGGACCACCGATGCAACATCAATGATTTTTTGATGGGTTCCCTCCCACACCTCCACGGTCTGCAAAGGGAGCCTCATGCCCGATTCTCACATGCTCTGAGTAGTGTACGTCTTGATACTGGATCGCTGTGTCCTGATTCTAGTATGTAGGTGCGTCGGGCAGCTTTACTCGACAAACTCGCAACACGTGCGTAACATCGGTGCGGACGGAAAGTAATTGAATGCACAACGGGCCATCATTTTGAGAAGCTTGTCCCGTTTTTCACGTCCCTACGTGGCACCGAATTAAGCCCTGGGCGGTCCCTTGACAATTCTTTTAAGGGCTTCCTTATGGTGATACGCGGGAGATATGGCGACGACAAGACATCGCCTGCATCGGTTTGTTTTCTTCCCGTGGTCTTTCAGCGCCTATTTTCTGATTGTTCATCTTTTAAAAGGTTTGGGGTCGCTTGATGGGTTCCCTCACTTCACGACCCTCATGTCCAATCACGCACGGGAGTCTACTTTTCTTTCAACGACTGAAACGGTCACCTACGACCCCTCTGATGACTTGCAACGCCCGCCCTCGGTATCCGATGCTCATGATAATACACGAAAGATGACAGATCCTCCGACTTCTATGCCTGGCTACGGTAACAGATCCCTGCCCATACGAAAGGAGGCAACTATCAACCCGCTGAATATCCCTCCAATCATTCCTCCTGAACACTCACGCCGGACTCTGGTATTGTGCTTCGATGGTACCGGCGACGAATTCGATAATGACAACTCCAACATTGTTCAATTTGTCTCCTTGTTGAAGAAGGATGACCGATCGAAGCAAATGGTCTACTACCAGGTTTGTGGCGCCATTTTTACCCCATCTCGATTGGGAAACTCACCGGTTTTTCGTAGACTGGTATCGGAACATATACTACCCCCAACATCGTAACCCCGCTTATGTCCAAAATCAGCAAGGTATGCTGTTGATCTCCATCTTTCTAATGTGATATTCACATTTTCCTGTGAGCAGGTGTTGGACCAAGCAGTTGCCCTCCACCTGGATAAACATGTGATGGGTAAGAAAATCCCAAATATTCCCACTTTTGCATACGAACTCACATGCTGTACTTCATTTCAGATGGCTATGAGTTCCTCATGCAGAACTGTATGTGGCGCAACATTTCAACGGGTTGATGGAGCTAACCACCCGAATCCGTACACAACAGATATGGCAGGAGACCGCATTTGCATATTTGGTTTTTCCCGTGGCGCGTACACAGCGAGAAGGTATCGTCTCCAAACATACACATGTAACAGTGAAGATCACTCACCAGTGTTCTACTAGTCTTGCCGGAATGTTGCACAAAGTCGGATTGCTTCCCGCGGATAACTGGCAGCAAGTCCCATTCGCATACAAGATGTACACACGTACAGACAAAGTTGGATGGGAGCAGTCGAATGCTTTCAAGAAGGCCTTTTCGATCGATGTTTCAATTGAGTTTCTGGGCGTTTGGTGGGTTTCTCCATTGTACGTTCGCTGGGATCCGGGCTTGAACGCTGTTTAACTGCACAGGGACACGGTCGATTCAGTGGGACTGGTACCAAGGCGGCTGCCGTTTACGACGTCCAATACAATCGTTCATAATTTCCGCCATGCTGTTTCTTTGGACGAACGCCGTGCGAAGTTCAAAGCCAACCTATGGAATCGCCCGAATGAGGAAGAAGCCAAGCTGGGGATCCACTCTGGAGACGCTAAACAAACCGCCACGGAAACGCCCCGCTCGTCAATGAGCAGCACTAAGAAATCGTCAAAGCGTAAGGAGACCGGACACAGTCAGGAGGATCCATCCTTTCATTGGTTGGATGAGGACGAAGCAGCTCTCGACTGTCGCGAACGACAATGGTCCGCACGAAGGGAGAGCATAAAATCTACTGACGTTGAAGAGGTCTGGTTTGCAGTAAGTCACTCTTGTCTTTGATCTTACTTTACCTACCGACTAATCATATCGTGAGCAGGGTTGCCACTCCGGTGAGTCGATAGACGCTAAGTTGAGGCCGAAGATACTGATTGTTGTCGAAGATGTCGGTGGCGGATCTGTCAAAAACTCGACTCGACACTCATTGGCACGGATACCATTACGCTGGATGATACGGGAGTGTTTCAAGACAAATAGTGGTATTATGTTTGACTCGCGACGTCTTTGGGATGTTGGACTTGACCCCTCTACTCTGTACCCGTATGTCACTCCACGCCCCGCTCGTTTACCTGGTGGCGGATTGCGTTTGCAGACGGTCCCCATGGAAACTAAGCGACCGTGGATCAAACGTCTCTTCTCCAAACCCCCTCCATGCCCCGCACGTCAAGATGCCACCTCCGCCCTGATAGACGCAAAATCGGGCCGCCGTATAACTGAAGAGGAAGAGGAGCTGCGAGACGCTACTGCACCGATGTATGATCAACTCAAGCTCAAGCCAATATGGTGGTTGCTTGAACTCCTCCCCATGGAATTCCGCTACCAAAGAGGAGATGCCAAGTGGGTGTCGTGGTTTGGGTTAGTCACTACTTCCTTGCTTGAAGCCACCGTAGAAACTGATTTAAATTCCACAGAATGAATCTTGCTCGTCCACGCTTCATACCGAAGCAGAAGACTCGTGGTTTCAAAGTTCATCGGAGTGTTCAATCGCGGATGGAGGCAAGTCCGAACGAGAGATATATCCCAAGCGCGTTGTTTTTGGTGAACCCCACTTGGGTTGACTGAGACGTTGATGAGGTTCAGTGGCTCGGATCTATTTTACCTCTGTATCACTAATTCGTAAATTATTGTACCTCATCTATTCATTGTTATCTTTTCAAGATACTGCCAAGCAATGGCTCGAAGTCCGAGCGTCCCGTGTCGGGCCAGTGGTGTTCTCAGGCGTGCGAAAAATTCGACGACCACAATGATGCATGGAACTTGTGATCCATAGAAGCCTCGAGGTACAACAATGATTCACTTGAATCATGCAGCGCGTGGACGCACGAATGCAGATGGAAAATCGGAGTCCGGGACCTCGCCCTGTTCTTCCATCTGAAGAGGACAAAACGCGGGGTCCCGTCCCGAAATAGACTCGGGCGTTTATAAGAGGGACCACTGCAAGCCGAGACCAACACATCTCTCGATGCATGAGTTCTGACCATTAAATCACTTAACTCCAAACCACCTTTAGGAGGTTCTCGGTCCCTCGTGGTAGAAGTCTCTATATTTGCGATTCCTCAGATCAACCATGAGACTTGGCACTTAAAGCGAGCCTATCTCGTCGATGTCTTGTCGGCGGAGAGGTGCTGCGCTTGATGATTCAAATACGAAGCAAGGTCTAATTGGGGACATACTATGTACGAGTACATATTTTACAGCAAGAAGGTTGACGTGAAGGTCGTAATACAACATTTTGAAGGAGCGTCAGCGAGGTGTAGTAGTAGAAGGAATCTAGGATCTAGAGGACTCTAAGAGTCCCAAATGGCACCGATAGCAGGGATTCCACGACTCATCAAGCCGTAGACGACCTTGTATGTCAGTTTGGCGTTGGAAATGATACAGACTGCTTCGGCGTCGAACTCCCGTACCATTCGGTACGTCAGTTTAACCATGTCAGGTTTGCCATGTTTGCGAGTATCTGTTGAATCCAGGGTCAGTAAATAGTCATTTCGTTGACAATCAGGCACGCCTACCATATAGCACAGTGCCTGGGGCCTTTTCCAAAATGTTGTCGACAAGGGCATCACCGAATGTTTCCCTCACGTTAGGCGACGTCCAGAGCAACCTAATGGGAACCTCCTGCCTCAAGATCACAGGAACAAGGGGCGCAATTCCACTACCCGTCGCGACCAAGACCACCCTTCTGAACATGGGGACGACGTGAACGACACCAAACGTCGGGATGCCGCGAATCCACATCTTGGTGGGCGGGTTTTCGATCTGTTTCGAGGTCCAGTCTCCTGCTCGGGATATGATGACGGAGTATCCTGTCTTTCCAGGTTCTGCGATAGTGGCAAAGCCATGCCATTCAAAGAGTGGATCTTCCGAGAGACGGACGAAAGAGCCGGGTTCGGGATGAACTGGACCAGAGATTCTGATCAGTGGAAAGCCCAAGCACTAGCGACGAGAAGACTCACCACCATAGTCAAAGAAAAGTCGGACAGCATGGTTTGAGAGCACCTCAGCACGTACATCGTGCTTTCTCAGCTCGACCCATGGGAGAATAAGCGAAGCTGATGAAATAGAATTAGAAGACCTAAGACAGGGTCGGCAACAGTGTGGCGTACCAGTAAACACGACGACGAGCCAGAACGAGGGAGTGCTCTTTAGAGCGTTTCCGAGTGACTCTTCCGGGTCCTTGTAGTCATTAACGAGCAGAATGACCTGGAAACGCGCTTAATTTTCGGGTTGCTTCAACCATGGAGAAATGACACACCTGTGCCCACACCATCGCGGCGGCAGACCATCCCGCGAAACGATGAATGCGCCTGTATGAGTCTCAGTCAGAGAAGAGTACAGAAAACTTCATATTGATCGACTTACTCAAAAGAGTTATGCTTCTTGGCGCGGAAGCTGGGGTACGCGAAAACGACCATGCCGAAGAGGAAAACCATTATGACCCAAGAAAGGACAAGAGTGGCAATCGACGTCTGTGGGGATAGTTTGTGAGTTTGAAATGACATTGGGTTCGAGATATCTCAACTCACCCTTCCACCTTCAACGACATCTTTGGTAGCCTTTCCGGTGAATAGAATGAGCCAGACGGTTCCAGACACGGCAAACCCGGAGTGCAGACCGCCTATGTGGTACACTCGTGCTGCAATTCGTCGAATAGCCAGAGGCCATCTGGTAAACATAAAATGAAACAGAAGTCAGAACTCATTCAGGTAAGATATTGATAGGCTCGAGGGACTCACGACCGAGGCACTGAACAGAAAACGTTGAAGAATGTGTTGACGACATATTCTTGACGCATTACGATCGAAGCAAAAAGGTTGGCCACAGCAATCTCCGCGATCTTGGGAACACTTGTTTCTCGGATGCAGACGACGATAAAGATAGCCATGTTGGTGATGAATACCACCCCGAAAATTCGACGATAGAGGGAGAATGCTTGGTGGCGGAGATTGCGGAGGTAGTGTCCGTGAACCTTCTCAGGAAGTTCGTCGTCTTCGTACCCTTCCCATCCCATGCCCTTTTCCGGGGGTGCCGCCGATACGGTCGTGAAAGAAGAGGTCGATCCTGCGGTCCCGACGGACTGAAGACCACTTGTTTTTTCGTCCAACGTCTCCTGACTTCCGGAAGATGGTGTGCGGGAGGAAGTTGCGAGAGCCACAGGGGGCAAGCGTGGTAGTTGGTGATCCATCTTCGAAAGCGCGTTGAGAAGTGTGCTGAGGAACCATAAGACCAATCTTGTGCTTCTTTTATAACAGCCATGCCGTAGGATAGGGGAGGGTGCAGCACATTGAATCCTGACGGGGAAGGGGTTGCCGCCAGGCCGGAGGAAAAATCTGTGGACCTACCTAGTTGGTCGAAACAACTTCCAAAGAAGGGACCGATGTTACACCGCGGAGGTTGCCTTTGTCTGAGTCAAGTAAATCTGGCTTGTGTGAGATCTGTACAGGACGACACAAGGGACCACAAAGTATCTCTAGATACGCGTCCATGCTGGGCACCAGGGGCCTACCACCTACCCACAGAAAGGACCTTCCATGCGGAATGTGATGTAAGCGCGGAAACGAGCATGCTGGGCGGTAGTAATCATTCTCTGTGCCATTTCCTTGCATCAGATTTGGTGCCCGACAGCCCGAGTTCAGATCGTGTTATCCTGGAACTACATTCGAGGGTCTGGCCAATTTGATCTCTGGGAGGGGCGCCAAGGTGCAATCAGTAACATTTCCATCCGTCGAGGAGCCAGGAATCAAGCAGTCGAGCATATAGAGCCTCACAAGGTTGCTGTCAATGAACGGTGCTTGTGTGGGTCATCAGAGTCAAAAAAAACGGTGTGGGAGTTTTCATTTGCTGATCCCAAAGGTGGCTGTACGATGATAGGAGATAAGTTAAGATAAGCAAGGCCTATCGTCGGTAATCTCCGGTCGTCTTGGCTTGGAAGTCAAAGCTGTGAGGCTCCTTGTCTTCGACTTCATTGGACTATATTGGAAGGAGGTTCAGTACTACGCAAGCTCGTGATGGGCCATGGCAGGTCGATTGATACTCTCAGAGAATCAAGGTTCGTGGCATGCCACTGAAAGTCACTATGACATCCTCCCGAAGTGAACCTTTGTACTTCACCCTCAATGATTGACTGTTGGAACATCTCACGGCACCCAACGTGGAGGATCCGAATCACGATATTAAGAATTCCGTAGGTCAATTTGGCTACCGGTACCTCGTAGGCGGTATATAGCTTCCGTATGATACAGCGCCGAACGGCGATACAGCTATACTACATACTAGCTGTCAATAGTCCACGTTAATCCGTGTTCATCAGGAGTAAGGATTGACAGATGATTGACGAAGTATCATTGATGGTTCTTGCTTGGATTAAAAAATTCTATACACTTCACGTATCGATGGCACAAGCAATGTGGGTGAGGGAGATAGGCAGGTTTCTAGGTAATAATGTGATATCCGCCCTTATCCGCCCCAATAGCAGTGAATTAGAGTGGTCCTCCAACTGTCCTCCACATGGAACATCGCCGATTCGGATACGACAAACCTGACATCATGGAGTGACCTCGTCCGACGTCTGTGCACCGTATCATTCATCTTCGCGTGACGAACGAGGCCTACTCGGCATCAAGGCGGTTCTGTTCTTATCCAAACCTTTCAAAATTATAGCCTAAAGGAAATCGGCTACGCCGTTGTTCTCTATGAACTTGAACTCGAAGGCGGTCTGGGTTGTATCTCCAGTACGGTCTCTCTCTCCTGACCAGCAATATACGCAGATGTACGCTCGTTCAGCCAAGAACGCTTATCAGGGCGAGATGGTGACACCTGGACGGCAAAACGGGAGCTGCCATTGATCCCCACCATAAGAGTTTAAATTGACGATAGTTGACGTCGAGCGGTGATGGGGCTTTGTCTTCGCCGTTGCAGAGTAGTAGTAGAGAAATTAATCCCGTCGGTCGAGCTCTTCCACACTGTCCACCGGCTGAGGGCTCGCTTCCTTCTCTGCAATGATTCAAGATTGTCACCCCTTGATGAAATAAGGATTGGCGACTCCGAAACCCTGGACTCTGGGAGCGTTTTCGTCCATGAATGTTCACGCGTTGCTGGAGCGTTCTGTAGCGAGACAATTGTCGACCTCATATCGACAGACGACGGGGCTTTGCGGGGCTGCATGGCTATTACATCAAGCAGCCATGGGAAGGATAGCCGCCATCGGCGCATGACAAGCGAGACCCAAGATCCTTTATCGGCAAATGATGCCCAAGCTTGGAGGTACATACTTCCGACTCCGAGGAAGACGAAAATCATAAATGGGGTTGTTCCTGTAGATCATCTTCATGATTGCCGAGCTATGACTTTGCACTAGAAGGTGTATTTTTGACGATCATTGATGGATCATGGCTGGCACCAGCAAATTGATATTTGTACGTCCGAGTGTTGCAGATAGTCACTTTCATTAGGAGCCGCCCGTAGAGTCTTGATGAAAACCCTTAGGGACCTTTAGCCAGAGACATTATCTAGCTGTCTTTCCCGAAGATAATTGGTGAACGGGAGATCTTGACGGACTTATGAAGCCCTACTTCGATACCCTGGTACCGGATACCACAACACTGGGCTGCCGCCGTTGGCTACGGAACGATGGGTACGAAATCAAGGATACTCCGAGCCCGAGCCACCCAACAGCCGGTTGGGAGAGGCACGATTTATGTGTCAGTAGCTTCAACTGACAACTTGCTGGCTTGGTCGTGCTTCGACCACAAAGGTGAAGAGTAGATTTTCTCCTAGAATCAAGAGTAAAAGTTCGATAGAAGTCTGCCGTGGGGGACGTTGCCTCGCCCAACATTTGGAGCCCTTGACTGTGGGTAGGGTGGGTAGAACTCACGCTGGGACGCCCTTCATCAGGCGTACTAGAGAAAGCCGCTGAGTAGACGGGACGTGAAATGACTCCATCCGAAATTAGATATGTCTACTGCCCACTCAGCCCCCCAACCCCTCCCACCACTCATGCATGGACCACCACGGATGGCCGTCGGTAATGTTGAAGGTGCGCGGTGTTTCAAGGCTCAGACTGCTGCCGAACTTGTGTGAGCAGGAGAAAAGTGGGTCCGATCAAGTTTGCGGTAGCTCCCATCACGAACAGTCTAGTACCAGTCTTCTGGCAAATCTCGACCCCACACTTCCCCACAGCACCCGCAAAGAATGTTCCACTATTCACTCATAATTCCTCTCCGACGAGAACTTTATGATGAAAGAGCCGACGTGCTGCTCTTCCTGAATCCGGATTCCATACTGTCGAGAGGGAAGTCATCACCATGGGCGGCCAAAGCCGAGGCCCAAGCAGCGTTTGGACCAAGAAGGATCAGAAGTATACGGTCCGACTCGGACACTCTCGGTAAGCTTCGAAAAACGGGCAGTGGGTGAGGAGTTATCTATACACCTGTCACCTCACGAGGTCGGGCCGCCAGCCCCGAGCTCTAGAATGGAAGGTTTCCTAGTGTCTGGACGGAGCTTGCAGGAATATTCCAATCCCTAATCTTCCTCGAGTATATCAAGAGATATCTCGTAGGCTTTCATCCAGGTCGTGACATCCCGGAGTCGAGACTGTTGCCTATTGAGACAAGTCGAGGGATTCGAGTGGGTAGAAGTCGACATGACCGGGTACCTCCCGCCGCTGTTGGCCCAAAAGAAGGGACGTTTGATGCCGAGACCATCTTTTGGTATCATCCCGGTCATGGTGAGCCGATACCTGAGTCCACCTGGTTGCGTCTCCCATGTCGATAACATTAAAAACCGTCGCGATAACTCATTGGATGGTGCTGTGGAACAGTCCGAGTCGAATAGCGGATACCGATCCTCGACGAGTTCGCAATGGATGCTTTACCTGACTGAAAAATCGAGCACAGAATGGTATCTTCGAGGTCCTTTCAGTAGCCCCCGAAACATAGATGTCACTTTGTCACATGAATGTCACCCTATCCTAAGCATCGTCCGTGACAACCTCGGAGGAGTTCATGAATTCTGGAACATCCATGATACACTGAACGTCTGCTTCCAGCGGCCCATGGGGAAGTGTATTGCGTACATGGTAGGATCAGATGTGAGAATCAGGCAGCCGATGGCTCGGGGACGAATGCAAGTCGGGGGCTGCAGGTGCGAGGGAGTGAGAGAACACCAGCAACGCTCATCAATCATATGGAAGCGAACCTTACCTTCTTTACAGCCATCGATTATGCTATTATCGCTCTGCCGTTCTCTCTCTCTACAGCGTGGCTATTCGATGGCGCAATCCTCACTCCATTGCCTCTGCTTATCGACAGCAAGGATAGTCTCTCCACGACCACGCCTATCCTCGTTGCATTTGGAGTGGTTGATTACGCTTTGGATTGATGGAGTCAGATAGGAACTGCTACTGATGGTCCTGTTTATCTCTCGCGTAGAGATATTTGACCCCCAAGATCAAGACGTAGAAAGATGGCGTTTGTGTTCCTGACGACGCCGCGCAATCGTAGCCGGGTTCATGAAAACAGAGCCTTGCGGAGATTCATATTTATGATATCGAAGCGTCCGTGCAGTCTTCCGATAATTGAAAAATTGTGGGATTACGGGGAATATGGGACTAAAAAGCTATACTTTTCTAACGTCTGGAGACCACGCCAATCAGAACGATGACGATAGCAAACGAATACATTCAGGGAGCTCACCACAAATCTACTGCGCCTGTCTATGATGAATCGGGGTATAGTTCTTCCTTTGTTTGAATGCCTGAAAACACAATTTGTCAGAAAAAATTCCTTTTGGCCGCACAGTCGAGCGCACCTAGTTCCTCTCTCAGTCCCTTCAGCTCATCCAAGTATGCCTGGTACTGTGCTTTGTTCTCCACCTTCTCCTTGATGCCCTCGAACACTCTGACCGCGGTTGAGTAGTCGTTCACTCGTCTGGCAGCACGAACAGCGGCTTCAACGACGGCCGGCGCTGGGACGAGATCATGTGCAAAGCAGTTGTTGAGCCCTCGTTGAAGTTCGAAGAGGTCCTCAGCATTTTGGAAGAAGGTGACATAGCGTTCCGAGAATTGTTCGAATGTTTCTTGCGCATGTCCGTGGGCCTGTCGAATTATTATGGGCGTGGCTCGAGAGTAGCATTGAGGACGAGCAGCGGCGCGCAAAGCATTTGCGACGATAGGGCGCATCATGATAGTGGTTGAGCAGATGGTTGTCGGCGCTGAGAAAAGGTCGGAGAGAACCGGCAAAAATGTCGCGTTGACAATGTGTCAAGGCTCATGACTAATAATTCAGCCTGACATCTGGACCAACAGGAGCCCACATGTGCAAGAGCCACCGCAGGCGGTATGACCGAATCAATCTCAAGGAGGATAGATGTGTCATTCGTGAGGCCTTGTTGTATTTGATTTTATTGTAGAGCTATCATTCTACGAGATAATTCCATTGCAGTAGAAGAAACGATAATTTTTCATTTCGCTTCCACCCCAGCGGCCTTGACTTCTGAGTCAAATCTACTGTCCCCATCGTCTCTTTCCATGCTCGTACGGGTCGTGACCATAACCTGTTTGAAGTTTTTCCAAAACCGCGACTATGAACAATTTAGACAGACGAACCTGAACGCCGCGCCCTGGAGCCCCATGGTGAGCTGCACCCTTTTGGGTCTTCGACTTCTTGAAGCTCATCGATGCAAGTTTGAGCGAGACAGATCTACCGTCCGTGGCAGTGATCTGGCGGTCATTTTCATAGCCATCAGTGAGATGACCAGAGACGTCATTCGAGCTGGTGATGTAGAAGATCGTAAGAGCGTTCAGGATGACCTGGTACAAGGAGGTGAGCAAATGGAAGGGGTCAAATGACGGAACAGCACGTACATCAGCCGCACAGGACCCAAGACATACCCAGCCAAGTTCGTGCCCTCTCATCACCGTCACAACTGCAATGTTGACCTGTAACGGCCAGATGACGAAGAAGTTGATCGAACAAAACTGAAGGCGACTCACGGTAGACGTGACGAGGGCAACGATCGAGGCACTAAAGGCAAATGACTGATTAGACCTTCATCCCTCTCATCATCGCGAACGACTTACAATGCAGTACGGATAGCGACGGCTCTGAGCCTTGGGTTCGCAATCTTCGACCGAATGAGAGGAAACAAGAAAAGAACATTCAGAATGATCGTGATGAACCTGGAAGATGGAACCATACGTCAGCACAAGATCTGCGCAGACTATAAGCGTTGACGTACAAATCGAAGACAAGCAAGGTGATGGACGAAAATGGCTTGATCCCGATGATACATAGTCCGTCGTCTCGATGATAATGAATGAGACCTGGACTCAGACGTGAGGCTCGTATTTGAGCGACCACGTCATTTGGAACTCACCGAGACACATTAAAAACACGACAACGAGGTATCCCACATTCAAAGACATACAGGCCAGCCAGACGCGGGATTTGAGACGTCCGCCAATTCCGGTTGTCGGTGACCATACCAGATGGACCTTCTCGACTTCGTGCATGTCAGAAATAGTACTTCCAGGGAAAGACGAGGACATACCCAAGAAACAATAGATGAGGACCTTTGAGCTCCCATAGAATATGACACATAGCAAGACTGCCGCGGTACACGCAGCTGTGCTAGTCTCGAGTCCGATACCAAAAATGAGGAGACCACCTGGGGGTGGCTCTTAGTACAGGGCACCAAGGCAGAGACAAGGAAACACGACTGACTGCAGAAGAGGAAGAACCACGAATCCACCATGATTAGGAAAACAAGTAGCCTAGGCCACGACATCTGTCGCATAGACTTCCAACTAGAAACGGGAAGCCGGTTGGAGGCGCATACTGTGAGGATGGAGAGGCCTAGTGTTGAGGTCGACGCGTTGTAAGGACTAAGGTAAGGTTCAGCAAGAGTCGACAAACGTACCGATGAAGTAGATCAGAGAGCTCAAAGTCTGGTAGCCCACGGAAGAGAACACGACTGCCATACTGAACGCGGGGTAAGAGAGAGAATCGTGAAGTGGGGCGTGTCTATGCCGTGCTCCGAATATTTATGCGCGCGAATTGCTTGAGAACGGAGTCTCCATCAGGGGTAGTAAATCCCACTCGAGCCGCAGAACACTCGGATAGACCGTAGACAAGCGGCATCAGAACAGAATGAGCCTTCTCCCATCCATCCAACCCAGGGGTATTCCTATCGATTTTCAACAGTCTTATCGGAAAACAAAGCAAATCAACACCGAAACCGATCCTAATGGAACAGGGTTCGCATACCTATCCAAAGATCTCTTGTAGACAGCACTAACGGAAGCTAGCTGAAGTCATGCCCACGAACATGACCTCCCTGCGCACCCTTCTATCGTATTCAACAATGACAGGTTAGCAGCTAGTCAGGACACCGACGAGTTAGGGAACCACCCGTACCTGTGTATACCGTTGTCTACCAACACTGTTTCGAAGGCGACAGATTTGATCGAGCCCCCGTCCTATCCCACAAACAATCCTCGTGTTGTTCAAGAGCAGAAGGAGCCTCAACGACTCCTGACTCAGATATGTGAATGTACCTTCCGTAACATTCACGTTCCATCCAGAACTTCTGTCTCGTCCTTTCCCCCAACAGTCCGCACAAGGAAAGCCAGGAGGGGTCAGGCGTTCACGTAATCGAAAGATGTGTCGTAGGCACAGGTCGTCAACGTCCGATGGGTCCGTGTCGTGACTCTCATAATCACTATGGAAGTTGTCGTTGACTTCATTGGATTCATTTTCCGGATCGTTTGTCTCTGGTTCATGTCCTGGGTAGCTCCCGTACAGCGATTGGGAAGTCTTTGTCTCTGGGTTGAGGATTAGTTCATGGTTATTGAAGACACCAATATTCTCAATGTTCTCGCACCGATTTACTCCCCTCTCCAGCACTTCGCCTCGACATAGGTCGACACTACGATCCCACCAGCTTCCCGTTCCGTGAGCGATAACTTCGGCTGCCGAAGGCGAAATAACCGCGGGTCCACCGTAAGCGACGACTTCTACCTCGAGGGTTTCTCGCGAATGACGTCTCGAAATATCCCTGGTTATGCTGCCATCGACGATCCTCAACCCTAAACCAGCCAGATAGCGCAAACAGACATCTTCCGCGAGGAGTTCTGCACTCGCATTCATGATACTCGGGAGACCTTCTATCCCAAAGGTAGATTTACAACGAACGTCGGGCTTGGGCCCCTCTGGCCCGCGACACATCACTCCGCGCCCTGGATCCAACCAAATCCCATGGAATATGCAATAAAGTCGCAACTGCGATTCAACGAAGCGTTAGGTAACGTGGAACACACCATCACTCCATCACTTACCACCAAGGAAAGGAAGTACATGTCTCTGAAGAATCCTGGAACTGGTAAGACCTTCGCAATTGGTTGGAGCTCTGCAATACATTAGCACATACTTTCAAACACGCCCGTGGAAGTAGGAACAGACCGTTGTACAAGATGAGAGACGGCACTCTCGATCGGTTGAAAACATAGACTTGTAAGGCACTGGCTGTTCTGTATCAGACTTCAATAACAGCATTGATCCTTTTCCTCAGTCAACGCACGTTGTCCTTGTGTAAAATCGGAAGTCTTGCTCGAATGCCTGTACGCGATTGCAGGTGGTGCGTTAGCATTCATGGACGGAAGATCGAGGCCGTGTCGTACCTTCCGTGCTTCAGGGCCCCGTATATAATACAACCGTGAACACTCTTCCTTTCTCTTTTCTCACTTCGGCAGCTGAGATCATCCTATTGGCATAGACAAGATCATCATCCCAGCACGGTTTTCGTTCTTCCGAGTCGTTGTCAAAACGCTTCACATGGACGTCCCGTAGCCTGATATCAGCACGCTTGACTTGATGATACTGCAGGAGTTTTATCGGTACTGAAGCCAGAATGAGCTCGAAACACCCACTTCGTCGTACTCGGTGGAATTCCTTCGTTTTCGTGTTGCATGCTTGTTTGCGTAGACTGTTTGATTTCCATGTATCGAAGTGAATGTAGCGTTGGGCCCAACAATAACGTTTTGTGCATGAGAGAAGAAAGAGGTCGGCATTTGGGATTGGAGAAAGAGCGGTTGGAGATGGTGGTGGTCGAGGTCACAGCGCTGATGAATTTCCTGATCAGAACAACTTCCGCCGGTGCTCATCTCACACCATACGTGATGCACACGTACCCTTGCTGTGTCCCATCATGAACATTGTTTTCCCCAGTGGTGTCCATCAAGCGCAATAGCGCCATTTCAATTTCACATTCAGAGTACAGGTCGAAAAGATTCTGCACGTTCCGGAAGAGTGAAAGCAACGATTGTTCCACATTAACGTTAGACGAGTTCGTCAAGAGGTGCATCTTCGTGTTCATGATATGGAAGAACGAGGCATGGAGTGTCTCCGGCGTCTTCAGCTCGCGCGAGAATGTTTCGACATGGTGGACCAGGACACGGGCGGCTTATGGGCGCTTGGATTTGGGCTGTGCATGTAAAGTTCCCACGACCAAAGCCTGGGTGTAGCCCGGCACTACTTGCACCCACATACGCCCATAAGCTAAGTCAGACACTACCGTCCATTCTCTGTGACAACGCAGGCTAGAGGACGATACCAAGACACTGGGCATTAAATACCTCCATCTTCCAAGTCATGATGCCCGAGAATCAGCCGCACAGGACCTAATCATTAAGCCTCTTCAACCTCTGGTGTCCGCGGACATGGCTGGGCGCGCTGGTACGGGTAGATTGTGATGGCTTCTGAATTCTATGTTTTCTAACCTTCGGGGGTCTACATGGTCTTCCTGATATCAGAGCTTGTGTAGTGCCCAGGGTGCGAGGCGCCGCATTTCTTGGAAGCTTCCAAATCCTTAGCCTATATTCTTTCCATCTGCCCGTTCTCATGGTATGTCATGACACTCTATACCACACGGCGGCTTTCCTTCCAAATCTGTGATAGCGTTGGCTTGACCATTCCTCGAGGCGACTTTGTGGCTCTCGTCCCCACGTCGATAAATGGAATGGACTCGGTCCGGTACCCTCAAGCCTAGAGCAGAACTAAAGCGGCGGAAATATCGATGACAAGCCCAAGAGAGGACTCGCATCTCCATCCTCGTCGGCTCTGCGACACCATGCTTTCGGGGCGCTTCCAGTGCTCTTGGTGCCCAGTGCCCACGCGGCGAACCTCTCGTCGTTCTCAGAGCTCTTAGCGAGCCTCCCTGGACTTCTGCTTTTTGTGGAGCACCCACTTACATTTCCTCCTCCCGGACCGATCGAACAACGGTATGTCGTTGGACAAGCTTTAAACAATACAACCAAGCTTCCGCTGCACATGGCGCGAGTGTGTATCCGCCAAATTCGTGGATGATGCCGATGATGACGACTTTGAGAAAGCGATGTATTCCGAGTGTATAATGCACGTCGGTCGCGTCCGTATTTACGACAGTGATGCGGAGAGAAAGTTGAAACCGCTGCACTCGTACTCGTCCCCTACGTCCAACTCCACTCCTCAACGATTCCTTCCGCATCCGCGAACGATGGCTGCAACCCAAGAACGGCCTAAGCCTTAAATTGGTAACCTCCCTGTCGCGCCACCGCCGTAAAGACAAGCGAAGACAGCTCTTGTCCCGATGAGGTAGCAAGAAGACATTCGACCTTATCCCCAGCTGAAATGGGGCCCACACCAGACGGCGTTCCTGTCAGAACGAGGTCGCCTTCCTGGAAGTTAGGGTTGGTGAGGAACAGATACCAAGGTAGACAGCGAGATGGAACTTGGAAGTCTCACCTCGAGCGTCATGATCGAAGAGATGTGTTCAAGGAGACGCGGGATCCGGGAAATCATATCCGCTGTGGTGCCATCCTGTTTTACCGCCCCGTTGATCTTGGGAAACCCCAAGCGGAAGAACGTAAGACGGCAACATAAGGATCGGATGTTACTAAATTTGGAGTACCTTGAGCGAAAGTTGGAGGTTGTGGGGGTCTTGGATTTCAGACTTGGGGATGAATGACCTGTCAAGACGCCAATTGCAAAGTCAGTTCTCCGTCAAACGAAAAAGGAGGCAAACAAGAGTCCCAAGCGAGAATGGACGCACCCAATGGGAGTAAAAGTATCAAAGCCTTTCGCAGTGGACCACGGCAACCCAAGCTTTTTCACTTCGTCTTGAACGTTCCGAGCCGTCATGTCGACGGCCAGAGCTTGGCGGAGCGAATGTCAGACGTGTTGTGATGCAGAGTATGCGCCAGCAATACAGACTCACCGTACCCAGCTATATAGTTCTCGGCATCGCCTTGGGTGATGTCTCGTCCCCGTTTTCCAATGACAAGCCCAAGTTCCACTAAAAATTCAGAAGGATCCTCCCTAACACGTTGGCTTCGATTATCTTGAGAAGGAAAAACAAGAAATTGCCTTCATGGTGTGCTATAACGCCTTTTGGAATCTCGACTTGACCGCCAGACTGGACATAGCTGCTGGTAGGTTTTAGGAAGAAGAACGGCTCCTTGGGAGCTGTGTTTGACAGCTCCTTGATGTGGGCTGCGTAGTTCCTCCCAATAGCCACAATCTGCGAGATAAAATGAGAATCTGAATACTTAGGGCAGGCCAGTTTCGAGGAAGGACGATACCTTTTTGCCTTGCTGGATGAAAGAGCTCATGATGGTAAAAGCGCTGGCAAAACTGACCAGGCGCTTATTTGATTGAACGCCGAGGCTTGGCTAGCGGGGCCGCGTCAACGCCGCGTTCGACAACGACAATTCAACAGTTTCAACTCCGTTCCATTCAAGCTCGAGGTAAGTAGAATTGAACCTTTCATATCGAGTCTGTCTTTCATTCAAGCTCTGGATGAACAGATCCTCCGTAGCACTTTGTGACGACTTCAATCTAGCTTGCCGCTATAAGTCCAATGACCGACAAATTCTGGCCTGCAAGACATTCCGTAACAGGACATGGGAAATCGATGCACCTCTACGCCTTCTATCGCCACCAGATGCATAACAACATTATTACTTGTCACCCAGGTTTCCACAAGCAAAGCTTGATGTCGGTACAACAACCAAGCCAAGTGGTGTAGTGGATTCCCGCGCCTCGATCATAACCTATCATAAAACAATTGGTCTTGGCAGGCCTTAGTTTTACTGGTGTCTTGGCACCAGTAATCGCCGAGAGACTTGGTGACTGTAGGGGGGTGATATAAGGCAACGATGCCCATAACGTCCTTCTCAACTCTATTCAAAAAGCCCCTTCTTCCACCAACACATATCAACCCTCATAGTTCTCGCTATGCCCCCTTCTGAGTCTCAGTCTGAGGATCCGTGAGTCGTTTTCTAGATATTTCGTCCAGTGCAGATGCTTACGTTGGCTGTAGATTTGAGGCTCGCCCAGGACATCTCTCGAAGGCATGGGAAATTGGAGTTGCAATAGCTATCGGTACGAGCATTATTCTTTTTAGTGCTGAAAACGTCCACTGATCTGTTTTTTCTCGCTCTTAGTGGCCGTCGTTTTACTCTTGGTCGGTGCCACGATCTTTTCATACAGGCGGAACCAGCGTAGAAAGCGGGAACAGGCGGAGGAACAGGCTGCTGCAGAGGCCGGGAGAGCCAGGTCGTACGAGAAAAAGTCTTCTCGTACCTCCAAGAGGGAGAGCACTTTTGATGAAAGAGGTGGTGGAAGCAGAAGTAGCGATAACGTTTTGAAGGTATGTTCTTCCGTCTCTTCGCCTAGATGACAAGTCGCTGATCTCCTGCGTCCGTAGCCTCCTCGTGCTGCTTCGGTATCAAATGAATCTAGACGATCCTCGAAACACTCATATCCAGAACACCCATCTCAAAAACCGCCAAAGTACTATTGGAGCGAGCGGTGATCTGAAGATTGTCTCTATACTTTTCTTCATGGGTTCTTGGTTTTTATTGCATCCTCATTGTACGACTAGAGGTGAGTCTCCCTGGTGTCCTTCGCATTGGATCCATATCTGATTGTACGATTTCCAGATACACACATATTTCTGTATTACAATATAACATATCATGGACGACACACATCCTACACAACAACTGTACCATCACCACTCTAAGTAATTCTCCATAATGAAGACTTTTGGACAATACACGCTTCTTCACGCCGCAGATACCATCGGGACTACTCATTATCCCCCCATTGTGACCACCGCCACCGCCAATCCGCTACCTCCTGACAGTCTACCCCCCCCTTTTCTCTCTCTCGCTTCCAGGAGGCGCAATGGTTACGCGGGGTGAGACCATCGGCGATGACGAACTTCCCCTGCGACTGTCAGCAATTATGAGCACTGTGTCGTTATCCCAAGATCTTCAACAGACAGGGTAAATGTCCAAGAGTATTGGCGGAGTGCGCGTCGTCGTCGGACGTGCTTGACGAGTATTCGCCGTCATGGTAACTTGCGGAAGGCTTAAATCGCTCCAACTTCCACGCCTCCATGCGCAAGGGTCGTGGCCACCAAGAACTAAATGCTGTTGAATGGATTATAAGGCAACCTTCTCTGATAGCGGGCTTGGCAGCCATGCTTGGTCCGGCAGGCAACATGAACGAAAGATTGTCAAGCTTTTCCAGTGTCCGGCGGAATAGAATCTGGCTGTTCGATGGACATAAGAAGGTACATGTTACACCTACTGACCTTCTGAATAGAACGTGTGAAATGCTCTACCTTTCGCAGGGGTGCCAAGATTTCTGGTGCTCAGGTCATGGTGAGGCAACTCCGGTTTCCCGCTGTGCTAAGTTTAACACGTCACTTTCGCGTCGACTGACTTTTGGAGACTAGAACCTGAAAGTTCAGTTGGCGCCTTCCTCGAACGAAGATCATCGCGCTAAGCGATGCGCCCTGCCCCGTTTACCCTGTAATCCCACTTCATGATGGGGATATACGGGATTGGGCGGTCGACCGTACATGACCGAGGATGTCATGTTCAAGTGTCCAAGCTAAGGGTTGATCTATACATAGCGCGCGCGTTCTATACCTATAACGCGTACACCACTGACCAGCCTTGTCGGAGGTGCGGCAAATTCAGGGCGCTTGAGCGCTTATACTTGGCTAAAACGGCAAACCTGAATGAATTCCGGCTAAGCGGATGTGGGGGTGTGGGAGAGGGTTACTTTGCTTGTGGTAGCATTGCTACTATCACTTACTTGTGATTCGTCATCTTCTCACTCTTGAATTGTTCAACAAGGTTCCGCAATCCCGACGACGCCGACGCCGACGTCCAGAGTGCGGGTCGTCATTCAACGTGCGGCACGATGGAAATCCAAGTATTATAGACGGCTAGTGACCTCATGTGAGTCGCGGGTTCGGTAACCAAAAGGTTCCAGAGGTACGCTACCTGTCGTTGCCTGCCATCACCGCTGAGAGCCCAAACCTGTCATTATCGAGACTCAGAAAGGTAAGCATCACTCATGTTACTCACCAACACGTCAAAACGTCCGCAGTCGGGCCAATGAAATAGGTCCCAAGCGCGGGGAAGACGCCGGGTCTGGCCGCCCAAGAAGGCAAAACGCGAAGTCCCCAAGCGCTCTCGGTCTTTCGAGGGAACATAGCCAATGACAATGTCATGTATCTTGGTGGGTAGTTCATTAGTGACTGAGGCGGATCCCGGATATATGTATCAGGATGCAGCATGACCCGTAATACTCACACTTCGGCTTCCAGGGTACGTATAAAAAGCAAGTTTTGCTTGAAATTCTCAGTTTCCCGTATTCGCCCCCGCAAAAGATGGCCATCACGGAACTGATCACACTAGAGCTCCTCCCTTCTTCAGGCTCCTCGATTTACTCCCCTGAGCTCAGCCGTCTCATCACTACGCTGTCCATGAGACAGTGCACCTTTTCCGCTTATCCGGTTACTTTATACGCCGACATCTCATCTTCGAGGACCTTCTACCTCTTAACGGGCTGGCGGAACACTGCAGCTTTGACGCAGTGGAGGAATAATGATAATGGGATCTTCCAGGAGCTGGAGAGATACATCAAAATCAAGAGAACTCTCTACCTCGCAATGGACTTTGATACGATTCCGAGAGGAAAGTCTCGGATGCTGTGCATGCTGCGGAATAGTATCAAGGACGAAGAGGAGGACCAACGCGAGTTTCAGGATGGTATCGGCGGCGAGCCTGACCGGTGGGATAGCCACCGTACGGAGATACCTACAACGCAGTCGCGGTCGCCGCCCGGGTATTGTTCTGATGCAGAAGACGAGGACGAGGAAATATGCAGGATCGAGTGGACTGGAGGCGGCCACGAGTTACAAGGGGACGAGAGGGAGGTCTTTCATCGGTTCATCATGTACGGGAAGGAGACATCGGAGCATGCCTTGCGAAAATGCCTTCGATCGAGGGACTTCGCGGCCATGAAGCAAATTTCGATTCCAAGGCCCCCTCCCAGTAATCCAGGTCGTCCTTGAGTCCCCTCATGTTTTGGGGTGAGTACTTCCCGTCGATTACGCAGTTGTCGATTTAAGGTTTGCTTGACCCTCCAGGAACGACTATTCGCATACACGACTTACTGAGGGAACTCCACTAGACTTTCAAGAACTCAGTGACGCGTTTGGAGCGCTCATTTCGGGAGTGACACGGGCGCCACGGACTTCATGAATTGTTGAGACACCGAGGGACCCAGTGAAATATATAGCGAGGATGTCTGAAGGTCGAGGAACGATTGAGAGATCATCGTGGCGGAGAACAGAGTTGTAACAGAGTGGACGGGCGCCGAGGGTGGTGACTAATACCGACCAACCGGCAATAGCCATGTATTTGCGGTGTACCGACAGTATCTATATGCCTGGGACCCATAGCAATACAAAGAGGAGTACATAGAATTCTGGGGCCGAAACGTATTAGCGAGGGAGAAACCAACACTGCGCAGTAGTCTAACTAATTTTTCTGCAACACCCGTTTCTCACCCACTGGACTCTGCGGGTCCGTGGACGCACCCCGCTCGGCAGAGGCTGCAGATCCCTCAGAATTCGTATCTGAAACGCTAGAATCACTTGCAAAAGTCCAACTCCCGCCAGTCGGCGTAAGCTCCCCGTCCTGTAATTCGTCAGCGCTTTGGAAGTCGCCGAAGTCGCCAAAGCTCTCGAAAGAACTCTCATCGAGTTCTTCCGGTGAGAGCGACGACGGAAATGTGAATGGATCGGTCCCACTCGCTCCTCCCGATTCCGAGAACGGGCCAAAGTCGTCCTGTTTCACGATGACCCCAAGCAAGATTAGAAATAAGAGTTGTAAGTATCTCTCGGAAAGCTTGCGATTACTAAACTTCACTCACGTCTTCAGCGGTAGCAAACGGATTACTTGAGTGTGCAGGGGTGCTATTTGGCTCGAAGACATCCTATTTTAGGAGTAGAGAGTAGTCAGCTTCCTCGGTTAACGTCGGAAAGTGGGTGAAACACTGACATCGAACCCGCTCGCCGAAAGAGGTCTGCGTTCCCCCTCGGATGGGTTTCGGCGTTGAAGGTTTGTCATGGGAGGATTTCCTAACGAAAACGGCGACTGTGATAACCATCCTCCTTCGTCGTCGTCGTCATCTTCGGAAGAACTAGAACTACCGAATGTATCCGCAGTCCCCATTTGATGTGCTAAGTAACGAGTGAACTGCCGAGTAGAAGAGAAAAAAAGATCGCGTCAGCCCAGTGTGCCCATATTTTCCGAAAGCCCGTACGGCGAATATGGAATGCCCGAGACGCGAAGGCGTAAGTGTATAGAGCTTACATGAGGTGCAGGATCATGACCATCATCTTCATCGTCGTCTTCGTCACTATCGAATTCATCCATCGGACTAGGCCCGAAATCAGCGGTATTCTTGGGAGGCTTGCCAATCGGCACACTCCTTCGGAAATCACCACGCGCCTCGTCCTCGTCGGTACTTGCCCCAGGGGCCGGTGAGACCGTCGTAAGAGTGTTCGGGTCCTCTTCGTCGACTTTCCATCGGGTACCTCTCGTGGCAGGTCCAGAGTTGAGACTGGGCTTCCCGCCACCGAGGGGTTTGCTGTTATCGTCCCTCGTCCTCTGGAAGGTCGTAGTGATGTAATCGTCCCATCCTGGATCGGGCGCGTACTGCAGAAGGATGACGCGAAGCTCGGGTGGATACCGCGTCAGACACTCGAGAACGGCTTCGGTGAGACGATGGAGATGTGCCATGTAACCTAAGCGGAGGCCCTTCGGTTTGGATCTTCACGGCCATGACCAGTTGTTAGCGGAAAAGCAACCTCGTCGGAAAGGTTAGAGTTAACTCACATCGATTCCTCATTGAGCTGATGCCCTTCAACCAGACGATACATAATCCGCGCATCACGAAAGAGAGAAATGACCAGTTCACGATTCCATCCGCTCCCAATATCCACGGGTCCACTCATCATCTGCGAGATAACGTCGAAAACTGCGCTGTGGAGGAAGTTGTTCCAGGGGTATTCGAAAAAGAGATCCTGATAGGAAAGACAGATCATGTTCAATCCGTATATCCTGAACGGGCGAATTCACGACTCACTAGTAGTTTACAGGGTACTTTTGAGTCTAGGAATTTCTTCTTCAGCTGTTCTCCAACAAAAAGCCGGGTATCTGGGGGCTGCTCGGACGGCAACGAGATTTTTCGTGAATTTCTTCGAGAACTGGGTGACCGGGAGACTTCTGGCGAGGAGGTCGATCTGCCGCGTCTGTATGGCGAGGCAGGAGAGGGAGGCCCATTGGCATTTTCGGGAGGTGTGCCTGGAAGGATGACCGTCAACTTGTGGAATCATCACCACGACATGGTAGGCATGAGCTTACTGGGTCCATTTACTTGCGGCGGGTCTTGTGGTAGGGGGCTTGCTAGCGGTTGAGGCTCTTCGCTCATCATGATCTCCTCCATGGCGTCGTCGTCAGAGCTACCGGGCTCACTGCTCATGTCATCGTCGGAATCCAAGAGCGAAGAGGAATCGTGAGACGTGCTGGTGACAGGGAACTCCAACGCAGGTTCGATTTCGTTCCCATCGTCCATCATATCGTCGTCTTGGTTCTTGCCATGAGGCTCCGAAACAGCTCCAAGGTCTTTCATGGCTGAAAGACCTCCCTGAAGCCGACCGCTTGCATCATAGAGATGGTCAAACGATGTAGAGCGGTTGAGTAGCGACATGTTCGAGCAATGAAGCATTTCTGCAAACAGCTCAACTATTCGCAGGCGTTCAAATGTCAATGGCATTATCGAACCGACGGTGGTGGGCTCAGGTCCTTTCTATCGATCGAGGATTAGCTGAAGCAATGAACGAGACGGAAGCAACTCACCCATGACCGGGGGGTGTCAAGATAACGCATAAGTGTCTCCGTTCGGTCACCCAGAACCTCTAACAAATAATTGAGGTTGACAACCCCCATCCGGTCCACCATCTCCTTCATAGCACGTTCCAGCCCTTCCCGGGAGTCCTCAGAGTCCCTCAGAACTTGGTCTTGAACTTGTTGATTCTGGACCTGAAGTAGCCGATGTCGTAACGTGTGGAAGAGATAAGGCTCGAAATAATCCGAGTTATTCTTCCGTATCAACTCGCTGACAACGCCCATAGCAAGTACAGCAGACGACGAGGCGTACTCGAATTTAGGCAAAGCTTGCTTATCAGGCTCTGCCTCGTCGTCTTCGTCTGCCAATGAAGGATTTCGGTCCGAACCGAAATCCTGGAAAATGTAGACGATTAGCCGAGAAACGTATTCTGGTCGCGCCAGCTCTCTAGCGAATAGATTTGACGCGAGACCGACTTGGGGTTGCTCAGCCATAACGGCTGCGCCGGGGGATGGGGTGGCCATGGCGATGATAGCGTTTAACATGTCTGCCGCAATTTGCTGGGTGTCGGAAGGATGAGAGGGCGCCAAAAGGTCGATGAGCCTGTTGATGAGCCCTTCGGAATGTAACCACTAGGCGTGATTTAGAGACAGTGCCTTATCCGGGATAAGCTCGGATGCTCACCTCCAACACACCCTCGCCCTCTGGCATGTCGTCTAGCTGTATAATTCGGATTAAGACGTCGACAAACGAAGGATTGCCTATGTGCTTCAGCAGCTTCCCCAGGACATCCGGCATCGATTGGAGAAATTCAAACATCTGGCCTCGGTGTTCATATGTTCATGTCGTGAAACGCAAGCAGACAAGCGGTATTCACCTCTGTAGGCTTTTTGGCCAGATATATGGATGTGATCTTGGAGAAATGGGACGCCATGACGAGCTGGGTCTTCATTTCTTCGGGGCTTTTCTCCAGAACTGTTTCCCAAAAAGGAGCGAGAATTTGTTGGTGCTCGTTGACGCAGGTTTCGACGATGGACCATATTTCGCTGCACAGAACTTCAGTAGCGACATAAGGGTACCTTGTCAATGATGTTTAGTTAACCAGAATCATAGCAAAGCAGTATGTCCACGCACTTGAAACGACCACCCTCATCTCCTTCGATTTGCCCAGTCACATATCCGAATAACCTCTGCAGCACATCAACTCGCTGGAAGTAGTCAATGAGCCTGGTATTCTGGGATTTGCATTCTTGAAGCAGATCGTCCTGATCTAAAATAGATTCAAGAGACACATCCTCCTTGTTCAGTAAACTGTCGATAGTTGATGCATTGTGAAATCCGAATCTACAGGCCGACCCTGAGAAAAAAAGGACGATTGAGGGGGGTCCAGAGTGAAATAGACAGACCTCCAGAACATAAAGAGATATAGAGAAGACCTCGGAGAATGGTCTTAGAGAACGAAGGAAAGGTGGTGATGGTGGTGAGAGAGCAAGTTGTGTTATACGGCCAGGTTCGTCGGCGTCGGTGCGACCGTCAACGCGCCCAATAACCGGCCGGTATTGTGTGCGCTATTTTGCGCACACGAGTTGCTAGCTCGGTACTCTTAACGTCGGCAACGCGTCCAATGGCAAATTAAACTATCATTTACAGTATCATAATACATGTAGCAGCTGACTTCCAGATCCACCCAACTAGTTGCCTCAGAACTGCACAGGGTTACGGTTATTGGGATCGCTGTGTAGCACATAGAAGCAGAGTAACGTACCCGAATTTGATAAGAGCCGTTAGCCTTGGTGAGATATCTGACCCATTTAATACTCTGGTAATTGCTCTTCTCAAACACCTTCAAGAAACGGACGATGAGGCCAGATGCCGTGAACATCAGGACTTGAAAATCAACGTCGATTGGCGGTCGAGCCCAAACTTGACGGGTCGTCGTCGAGGTCAACTCAGCTACAGCCGAGAACGTGCATTCTTGACCACCTTGTATACGAGGGATTCTATCCAGACATGAGTCTCGAGATAAGAAAATAAAGCTATAGGACCACGTACTTCCATACCACCACGTTTTCTGCTGGAACATATTTTGCCTTGCCGTTCGCAACTTGGCATTCCACGTTCGTAGTGTTCAACGGCGTCGGTATCCGTAATACGACTCCGGTCGCGGATAGCTTGTTATGGAAGTTTGTCTTGACAGTTACGTCGTATGAAACCTTGGTGGTACCGATCTCGGTGACAGTTGGAATGACCCTAAGAGGAAGCTTGACGTTGGAGGTTGCCCTGTACCTGTGCGGTACCATAAGCACGGAAATCACAAAAAGAAAGGGGTCACATACTTCATCAACTCGAATTCTCCATCAGGCGGGATGAAGCTGATACTTCTATCCGCGTCAAAGTCGTTCAGTCGCACACACTGGTGGAACTGACAGTCATCCAACTCGACAGCATCGCTCACAGTGCCCTTGTCGTTGCGGTCAATGACCAGTTTGTCGTTAAGGCCGAATTTGCATTCCGGGGTTCCAGTCAGGTAAGCACGCATCTGAATGTGCCCATCTACGTCCGCACGGAGGATGTTGCCCTTTGCACTCATGCTAAGATTGACAACCTCCACGACGTCCACGAATGCCTCATTCTTCTTGTACTTGACATCCCCTCTACGCCAACTCGTGGCACCTGTTGCCTGTGCAGTGATTTTCGAGGAGTCTTCTACGCTGGCCGCAGAGACAATACTTTCGGTGGTGATGTAAGTCTTGAGGGTGTCTATTTCGCTATTCTGAGGATATCCAAAGTCGTTGATTTCTGTAGTTGGATGAGTAATGGTGATGCAGCAACCGGAAGACCACCCACCGTCGATGAGCTCATAAATCAAGACGAAGTTGTTCTTTATCGACTCTTCGTCAATCTTCCCAAAGTACGACTTGGAGATATTGATGAAGCGATAGCAAAACTCGAAGACAAGAGCTGCATTCGCGTTGTTCCTGTCCCAAAATCGTCAGTGCGAGCACCAATAGATTGGCCTGATTACGACTCACTTGGTGACAGCTACAACATACAAGTTGTTGATTCTGACGTGGAAAAAGCTCGTAGATCCAAGCGTAATTATCGGTGACCTCACATCGCTATTCGAGACGACCTGGATCCGGAAAACATCCGCGATTGAGCGTCTGTAGATGGCTTGTCAGACCCTTCAGGCTGTCAAAAGTATGACTGAGCTCGACTTGCTTGAAATCCGTCCGGTAAAGCCTTGATATCAGGACCTAGGGTTCATGTCAAACGTTAAAACTATCGCCAAGAGCTTGAGAGGAACGAACCTCGCCTTTTTGGTTGAAGATGAAGAATGCCTAGGAGTGGTATATAAATGAGATTTGAGGGTGATTTAAAGATGAATAGCGGCCGTACCGAAATCATCAATTGGAGGTCGTGGTGGTCGATGAGCAAGCCGCAGCGGAACTGTTCCGCGTGGTGACGAACCTTGCTTCTTTCTACCTGACCACCATCAACCGTCATCAAGTGGCCACCCCGGGCTTGCAATTCATCACTCTTTTCTCTCGTGCACTCACGATCATAGCGTTATCAAGGCTTCGAGAATGAACATTTCCCAAACATAATGACCAGAAATAGCTTTGGTCATAGAACATGGACGGAACGGAATTTCGTCGGACGATCGGTCAACTGACACTCAGGGAGAGGGCACTGGGAATTCGAGCTGGCAGTGGATCCCAATTTCCGCCAATATGGCTTTTCGTCTGTCCACTGTACTTGCATTGTCTGCGGTAGCTGGGTGCTGGGGTAAATTGACTTGGGGGAACACGAAATATCTCTTCGCATTTGGGGATTCGTACACGACAACTGGTAGGTCTTCATTCATGACATCTTCTTCGATGCAATGAATAATGATCATTGTATGGGATGCAGGCTTCAATATCTCTGCTGGCGTAGACTCTCCAGTGCCCAATTTTGTGGGTCAACAATTCGATATGCGAATTCGACAATCCAAAACTAAATGCTAGACTGTGACGAAAAGACCTCTTCCAACGGACCGAACTGGGTACAAGCATTGAGTAAGTACAATCCAACTACAACCACAGGTCTGCATAACTGAACACTCACGGTTGATAGGTGAAAAATACAATGTTACGAACACGAAATTGTTCAACCTTGCATCGGGTGGAGCTACCATCGATTCAGCTCTTGTTCCACCTTTTCTCCCGACGGTCTTGTAGGGCTTTCACTGAACTCATCATCTCCGTGCTAACAAGTCGACTTTTCAGGTCTATCGTCGACCAAGTCAACCAGTTCAACGAATTTCTCGCACCCAAGCCTCAGGGTGCTCAGTGGAATAGCTCCAACAGTCTCTTTGCTGTTTGGGTTGGCATCAACGATGTCGTGAGCTTCTTTTCCTCTAACGGCGAAAGATTCATAGCTCACCGTTATTAATTCCTGACAGGGCAACTCCTTCCCTTGGGTATGGTATTCGACACCTCGCTCGAGATAGAGTTTCTTAACGGTGTCGTTCTAGACCAACGTTACTCAAGTTGACTTCTACCGCACGCTCATGGATCGTTTGACCACTCAGGTATCTCTTTGCTCATACGCGTCCGTCCCCTGAAACTGACTCTGCTATAAATCCAAAGATAGAATCTCTTTACGATAACGGAGCACGTTCTTTTCTATTCTTGACCGTTCCACCGACCGACCGCTCCCCACTCGTCATCCAACAAGGCGAAGAGGTCGCATCTAGGTTCACTGGACTCATCGCGGCGTACAATACCGACCTCACGCAGACCGTTGAAGCTTTCCAGCAACGACACGAAGACCTGGACCAGGTCACTGTCTTCGATACCCAGCCTATTTTCAACGTGATTCTCGATAACG
This sequence comes from Marasmius sp. AFHP31, assembly GCA_024721195.1. Lineage (NCBI taxonomy): Eukaryota > Fungi > Basidiomycota > Agaricomycetes > Agaricales > Marasmiaceae > Marasmius > Marasmius sp. AFHP31. Next base: position 40,058 of record JANHQD010002173.1, read on the forward strand.
CGGAGGCACTTGGGTTTGCTAATGCGACTGGATGGTGTGAGGCATATGAGAATGGGACGGCAGGCTTGACGACACAGGTGGAAGGCTGCGCTCCTGTGTCTAGCTATTTGTGAGTTTATGACTTACCTGTTGGATTGAGAATCAAATCGGCTAATTCTGTGAGCAGCTGGCTTAACTCTCTTCACCCATTGTTTACGGTGCACGAGTGAGCGTTTTCCCCAATTACTTCGCTTCTCGAAAGTCTCATCGAGTTTTGCAGCATTCTAGCTCATGCAATCTCGACTAAGTTGAGCGCATAAACATATCCAGCGTTTGAATACATGACTACCACCTCGGAGTAGGGAAGTTGTCGGTCGGTTGACACCATGTGTACTCGCGTGTAATGTGACGGAATTCCAAGCTCGGTCTGGTTTATCTTTCCCATGTGGCGTCCAGACAATCATGAAGATAGGCTCGCGATGGGCTGCGCGTCGTAAGCTTGACCAGAGTTCAACCGTCTCTAGATCGACAAAACTCCCGTAGAACATCATTTCCGAGCGTAGAGGTGACAGATGTGCGCACCATTTATCCGTAATTCCTGCGAACAACTCCAACTCACCTTGTGTTCCAGGCTTGACGAATCCTTTTCTGTTTCGATCCAGAGCAGAATTTAGCAACCGGGGTATCTTCGCCAGTTCTCTTCATCGTCCACGTAATTCATCCGCCCGCCCGCTTTGGTATAAAAGTCGCGTCTCTATAGCCCATTTTGTGCAGAGCATACCCACAGGACGCAATGAAGTTCCTCCTATCCATCCTAACGTTAACAGGCGCTATTTATGGCAAAATCATCTACGCGGGCGTGAACGAGGTTAGTTCGAAAGGTTGATTACTTGCGTTGGTTGCTTTCAAATGATGCTGAACCCTTTGTGAACAGTCCGGGGGAGAGTTTGCCAGTCAAAATCTTCCTGGAGCTTTTGGTATCGACTATGCCTTCATCAACAAGGTGAGACTGCCACAAGCCTTGTTACTATCCAACGTCGCCCTGATCAATTGATTGCTTGATTCTCTAGTCAGCTGTTGATGTCTTTGTCGACCAAGAGAAAATCAACCTTTTCCGGGTTACCTTCCTCATGGAACGGATGTGTCCTTTGGCGACAGGGCTCGGTAGCACTTTTAACGAGACAGTAAGTGTCGACTGGTGACAGAAATTCTCCTGGACTAATGGACCATATGACATGCTCAGTATTTCGACGAATACGCAGACGCCATCAACTACATCACAGTGGAAAAAGGGGCGTACGCTTTGTTGGACCCGCATAATTACATGAGATACAAGTCAGTGTTCGGGCCCTGCATGTCAGATTTCAGGACGGCAAACTGAATAAGTGTCTAGCGATCCTTCCTCTCAGCCTTTCAGCGGAAGCGTGAGCTATCTCGCCACCTTCCGCAACATCCTCCATACTCAGGGTCCTCCCCATTTCACAGGTTATTGGTAACACCTCCGACCCAACCGCCGCCACCACCGAACAGTTCGGAGAGTTCTGGACTGAGCTCGCTGGAAGATTTGTTGACAACCCCAAAGTCATCTTCGGGATAAACAATGAGCCCCACGATATGGTACGCCCCTTCCCGATGTTCTCTTTAGTCTCGTGCTCAAGGTCTACGCCACGCAGCCCACGTCACTCGTCCTTGCAAACAACCAGGCGGCTATCGACGGCATTCGTTCCACCGGCGCAGAACAACTCATTCTTGCCCCTGGAAATTCGTGGACTGGTGGACACTCGTGGACAGAAGGCAGCGATCCCAGTAGCGCGTTGATTCATCAATTCGTAGATCCGTTGAACAACACCGGAATCGACATCCACGAGGTGAGTGGCTCTAGCGGGTTGTCGCGGCTCATTGGCTGAGGAGACATTGTTCTCGCGTACGAAAGTATCTCGGTGAGTGCATACCACTCTTTCTCGGCGGGAATTCTGGACGTTAACACAATTTGATAGACGTCGATTTCTCTGGAGGTCATGATGAATGTGCCCAACCTGGTATGCACCCCAATCCCAATAGACGCTGCACCCCCTTTCATAATCTCATCCTTTGCGATCATAGGTCCGGAAAATCTCGCGGCGGTTACTGCCTGGCTTCAAGAGCACAACCTGAAGTGTGTCGCCTTGCCACACCCTTTCGCTTGATATCCCTCAATAACGTCCTACAGAGCCGTCCTTAGTGAATTCGGTGGTGCAAACAACGACAATTGCCGACAGGTGAATCTGAAAGATGTTGCACTTCATGATGTCGTTCTGACGCCTGCCTGTGCTCCGTAGATGGTAGACGAGCTGCTTAGCTATCTCGATGCGAACGACGTTTGGATCGGTTGGACTGCCTGGGCTGCAGGACCATGTGAGTATGCAGCTGTCTGGAGAGTATCGCCGTTCTTACACAATCGTGGCAGTCTGGGGACCCTTCTCTCCTTGTTGCGGTGCCGACACTGGTAGCTTGGAGCCTGGTGTCCTGAATAGCCTTGGAGAACCGAAGTGAGAAACGATACGTCTGTCCTTCCCCGTCACTAACGCCAGCTCAAACTCAGTGCATTCGAAACGGTATGGACACCGTCGATGAAGCCACATGTCATCCCTGAGGGTATGTATCGATCCCATATTCTGCGAGTCGCAAACCACAAAGTATAACGGGCTAATTCTTTCTTATCTTAGACTTGAAGAAGAACGGAACGTCTAGTTTAGAGGCGTAAGATAGAGGCGAAAATAACATACCAGTAGTCTTCGATAGTCGAATCCGCTCGTATGTACGTGAATACCCCAGAGTTGCTTTGATCTCGTTCCGATAGATATCTCCGATCGTGAATGCCGTAATTTTCCAGGCCTGGGAAGTTCTCCTTTCCGTGATCTCCTTCATGGTATGTGAAAGCCGCCTGTACCATTGTGCGTTCATGTTGCTAAGTGACGGTAAACTATCCTGATATCCCACAAAATTTCTTACTACACGACTGGTAGGTCTTCTAGCTCCACCGGTCGCCGCACTCCTTTGTTCGTTGAGATAGGTACTGATCGTTGCAGTGGACATGGACTTCGGCCTCAATATCTCTATTGGTATTGAATGATGGTCCTACGGCCCAATGTTGCGGGTGAATCTGATCTGCAAGTTTATCAATCGAAAGCTGGATGCTAAATGCCGGATATCTTTCCCATGCGGAGTTCGGTCGCAACGGAGATGGGCTCCGCCGTGACCTCGACTAAAGTTCCGCGGTCTCTGCGTCGTCGAAAAAAGAGTGTCATTCTCAAGTTGATGAGGTGATAAAAGTACGTGAGTCGTTTATCCGTGATTCCTACGGATGAATACAACTGCCCTTGTGTTACAGGCTTGTAGGATTCTTTCTATCTTTGATAGGGCAGATTTTAGCAATCGGTCAATCTTCGCCCGCTTTTTTTTTGCCGCCCACCGAAAATGTCCGCCAACCAGTACCGTCGGTATAAAAGTCGCTTTTCTACGATCCAGTTTCACAGAGATACCCATCCAAGTGCTCAGTGAACACAATGAAGTTCTTCTTGTCGATTCTTACTTTGGCAGGCGCCATCCATGGCAAAATCATCTATGCAGGCGTAAACGAGGTTAGCACTTTTTGAACAGTCGCCTTCTAACGTTCAGTGTTGCTAAAACCCCTATGAACAGTCCGGAGGGGAATTTGGCTCTCAAAATCTTCCTGGGGCATTTGGCGTTGATTATGCCTTCATCAATAAGGTAAGGTGGTCACCTACTGCCTTGCCACGAATTTACCAATCACTTGGTTCTAACACAGTCAGCTGTTGATGTCTTTGTCGACCAGGAGAAGATAAACCTTTTCCGGGTCACATTCCTCATGGAGCGAATGTGTCCTCTAGCGACGGGGCTCGGAAGCACTTTCAACGAGACGGTGAGTGTTGGCGCATGGGAGAACGTTTCCAGGACTAAAGTATCCTATGTCAAACACAGTATTTCGATGAATACGCTGACGCCATCAACTACATCACGGTAGAGAAGGGCGCGTACACGATCTTGGACCCGCACAACTACATGAGATACAAGTCAGTGTTTGCTCGAGCTACAGATGCTGGCACTAGTGCAGAAGACTGAAGTCACCGTGAAGTGATCCTTCCTCCCAGCCTTTTAGCGGAAGCGTGAGCTGTTTCGCCCCCTTTGATGAATTCCTCCATACTCAGGGACCTCTCACTTCACAGGTAATCGGTAACACCTCCGATCCAACTGCCGCCACCACCGAACAGTTCGGAGAGTTCTGGGCTGAGCTCGCTGGAAGATTCGTTGACAACCCCAAAGTCATCTTTGGAATTAATAACGAGCCGCACGACATGGTACGTCCCTCTTCATGCTCTCTTTGACCCCCGTAGTCAGAGTTTACGCCCTGCAGCCCACGTCACTTGTTCTTGCAAACAACCAGGCGGCTATTGACGGCATTCGTTCCACTGGCGCAGAACAACTGATTCTTGCGCCTGGAAATGCGTTTACTGGTGGGCACTCGTGGACAGAGGGTAGCGATCCCAGTAGCGCCTTGATCCACGAGTTTGTGGATCCGTTGAATAACACCGGAATCGATGTTCACGAAGTGAGTGGCTCCAGCTAGTGGCATTGCAATCGTGAATTGGCTGAGAACGCACCCTTTCCGGATATGTAGTATCTCGGTGAGTACACGCCACACTTTGAGCGAGTAGTTCGGAGCTGAGCGTCACTCGACAGACGTTGATTTTTCTGGAACGCACGATGAATGTGTTCAGCCTGGTATGTATTTAAACAACAAAATACCTCAACTCCCTTCGTTCACACCTGATTCTTTGCAAATGTAGGCCCGGAAAATCTGGAGGGAGTTACTGCCTGGCTTCAAGAACACAACCTCAAGTACGTTGCCTTGCCTTTGCTTTTTACCCGACGTGACTTGAAAACGTCCCATAGGGCCGTCCTTAGTGAATTCGGTGGTGGGAACAACGACAATTGCCGCCAAGTGAATTTTGAAGACCCTGCTTTGCATGATGTTACTCTAATGCCTGCCACTTACTCCTGCAGATGGTAGACGAGCTGCTCAGCTACCTCGATGCGAATGACGTCTGGATCGGCTGGGCTGCGTGGGCTGCTGGACCATGTGAGTATGCAGCTTTCTTGGGAGTATCCCGCTCTTACAGACCCGTGGTAGTCTGGGGATCCGCCTCTCCTTGTTGCGGTCCTGAGACTGGTAGCTTGGAACCCGGTGTTTTGAACAGCCTTGGAGAACCAAAGTAATGAACGATACGACAGCTTTCTCTACGTCACTGACACCAGCCTAAACGCAGTGCATTTGAGACGGTATGGACACCGTCGATAGAGCCACATGTCATACCCGAGGGTATGTATTCATTGTCATATTCTGCGACCTACGGAGTACAATGGGCTAACGTCTTGTTTCCTTAGACTTGAAGAGGAACGGAACGTCTAGCCTAGATCTAGGGGCATGAGACGCAGGCGAAAGTCAATGTACCAGTAGTCCTCAACTTCGCTCGTATCTAGGTTATTGTGAATGCCCCGCGATTAAAAAGCCTCTGCCGCCCATATATAAGGAAGTCTGTCTGATCTGTTTAAGTCCTGTTAAGTCCTGTCAAATGTCGACCTATCCTATTAGCTTGGTTCGGTCCCATGAGGGGCTTGGCAAGGGGCGTATTTAACATCTCTGACCGCATCCGACGCCGCTGTCGTACTCGTCAGGGAGCACTGCTGCCACTGGCTCTGAGCTTGGGAACCCATCTTCCCGGGACAGGATTTGATTATGCCAGTGTCATCCTTGCTACCCAGTAGGCTCTCCGAATACTTTCAAAGTACTCTTCGGTTCGGTCAACACATGCCAATCTCGAGCATCTCGAGCATTGCCGGGCATGGTCCACGGAGAACTTACTTTCGTCTCGAGGATTCGTTGTCCCTTTGCATCGGCTTCGAAACCTGATTCTCTCCATCCCCGTTCCCGATACCTACTATCTCCTCGATAGCATATCCTTTCCGTCCTTTTCCGTCGCCCTTCTTGCGCTTCCGCATAGTCATTGAGCCGGTAGAGAGGGATGGCCGGCCCTGGTCTAGCAATCCAAGTGGGCCGGGACAGTTGAGGACTCCCATTCTTAGAATTCTTCCTCATGCTGACCCACTCGGTCTCACATTCACAACACTCGTCCTCTCCCAACGCGGCATACTGGCACAGGGGTGCGAATGCCCATTGGAATGCAACCACCCGGGCATATGTCTCTTGACGCTCGCTCTGCTGGATCTCGATAACGTCCCCGACCTGATCGCAGACGGGAAATTTCTCGAAGTACTTCCCATCTCTGGGGCTCGGTCCCTGTTACTTGCCGCGAGATATCCCTCGCCTTGGGAACCTTTTGAGTCCTTCGAGAGGTTGTTGCATATCTCGGTTTACAAAGATAGGGTCCTGGATTTTCTTTAGTTCTCCAAGAAATCAGGTGTAGGGACATCTGGCATGATGGCCTTTCCTGCCATTCGCGCGTTGGATATGCTGAGCATTACGTTCGACGAACACCTCTTCACTACATTCACTCAAGGATTAGTACAACGCTCGGAGCATGGCATTGCCATTACAAGGCTCAAGCTCGGGAATTGTTTGTTCTCCAGGAAACCCGGCATGCTGAAACGACTCCAGGAGCTAGTTGAAGAGGTACAAGTAATTCACTGTGAGTATGTTACTTCTTTATCATCCTCCGCCTTCCTTAATGACCTTCCTAGTCGAGAGTATATTCTAGATCTATGGGACCAAATCGGCTTGAGCATCTTTCCCTTCGGTTATATGACTGCCTGATTTCCCGCCCGAAAGAACGGCGGTGTCATCTTGATATAGAGGGCTTGCAGAGGATTCAGATAAGAGACGTTTGATCTACGGTCGTTTGGTCTCCTTGGGGATCGTTTGCAGACAAGGCGGGGCATGAAGTGACGAAAGTCTAGAGTCCAGGACAGGGTTCGGTCTGAAATTCCAAAAGACTTTGCGTATCATAACTCCCGCCGAGTCAATCGCGTCCCTCCATAGTAAGAATATCTAGGTGTACTCCCCCACTAAGGCTTGATCGCCACAGTGTCTGCTGAATGGGGATCGAGCGCCGATTAGCTCGATCATCTCGTTGAGATGTCGCGCGACAAAATTAGAGTCGGGTTCGAGTTTTTGAGAGGGAGGTATGTTATGATGATAAAGGTGGCTGGTTCTCGTGCGTGATTCGACCTAATGATAGTCAAGTGAGGGCGCTCATCAAGGACCTAAACCTTTTCAGCCATAGACATTTAAAAAATCGAGGTCGTGGAAACAGCGATGGAGAACAAACCGATGCAGTGGAGTCTCGCCAATTCCGTTTTCGCCAGTTTCATATCACCGTACCGAGGAGCACTTTCAAAGGATTCTTCAGCGACTGCACAAGGATTAGCCCAGCGCTACGTCGGCATGTAAAAAGAGGACGAAAGCTGATGGCACATTTCCCTAGTACACTCTCCAGCATGCCTTCAAAGTTCGATCATAACTGGCAAGTACAACGCATGGTACCTCTGACCCTCGTAAACTTCTCCCACACGCCGTCATCTGGGAGCCAAGAGACGTTGAAGGGCACTAGAGGATCGACCTCCTCTCTTGCAACCGCATCCACCGCAGCCCCAGAAAAAGGTTCGGGATGGGACGGCTACGAAGATGACGAACTTCCTGAGAAGATTCACGGACACTACCTTCGCAATCTGCGTCATCAAGCGTTCTCCCTCTATCGTCGACTTTTCGGATTGGTTTTCATGACCAACATGGTCGTTTTCATCTTTGTCTGTACCCGAGAAACAAGTGTCCCCAAGATTGCGGAAGTTGCCGTGGCCAACATATTCGCTTCGATTCTAATGCGCCAAGAATATGTCGTTAACACATTCTTCAACATTTTCTGTTCAGTACCTCGTTCGTAAGTCCTCCGGGCCACTTCGATACCTTGCTCAAACTACTCCTGACTTCGACTTGCCCTCTTGTTCTCCAGGTGGCCACTGGCCATTCGCCGAATTGCAGCACGAGTGTACCACATAGGCGGTCTGCACTCTGGCTTTGCCATGTCTGGAACCGTCTGGCTTATTCTATTCACCGGAAAGGCCACAAAGGATGTCCTTGAAGGTGGAAGGGTGGGCTGAGATATCTCGAAACTAATGACATTTGGAACTTACATACCATCCTCACAGACGTCGATTGCCACTCTTGTCCTTTCTTGGGTCATAATGGTTTTCCTCCTCGGCATGGTCGTTTTCGCGTACCCCAGCTTCCGCGCCAAGAAGCATAACTCTTTTGAGTAAGTCGATCAATATGAAGTTTTCTGTACGCCTTCTCAGACTCGTACAGGCGCGTTCATCGTTTCGCGGGATGGTCTGCCGCCGCGATGGTGTGGGCACAGGTGTGTCATTTCTTCATGCTTGAAGCAACCCGAAATCTAAACGTGTTTCCAGGTCATTCTGCTCGTTGATGACTACAAGGACCCGGAAGAGTCGCTCGGAAACGCTCTAAAGAACACTCCCTCGTTCTGGCTCGTCGTCGTGTTTACTGGTACGCCACTGTTGCCGGCCCTAACTCAGGTCCTCTGATTTTTTTCTCGTCAGCTTCACTTATTCTCCCATGGGTCGAGCTGAGAAAGCACGACGTACGTGCTGAGGTGCTCTCAAACCATGCTGTCCGACTTTTCTTTGACTATGGCGGTGAGTCTTCTCGTTGCTAGTGCTTGGGCTTTCCACTGATCAGAATCTCTGGTCCAGTTCACCCCCAACCCGGTTCTTTCGTCCGTCTCTCAGAGGATCCTCTCTTCGAATGGCACGGTTTCGCCACTATCGCAGAACCTGGAAAGACAGGATACTCCGTCATCATATCCCGAGCAGGAGACTGGACCTCGAAACAGATTGAGAACCCACCGACCAAGATGTGGATTCGCGGCATCCCGACGTTTGGCGTTGTTCACGTCGTCCCTATGTTCAGAAGGGTGGTCTTGGTCGCGACGGGTAGTGGAATTGCACCCCTTGTTCCTGTGATCTTGAGGCGGGAGGTTCCTATTAGGTTGCTCTGGACGTCGCCTAACGTGAGGGAAACATTCGGTGATGCCCTTGTCGACAACATTTTGGAAAAGGCCCCAGGCACTGTGCTATATGGTAGGCGTGCCTGATTGTCAACGAAATGACTCTTTGACTGACCCTGAATTCGACAGATACTCGCAAGCATGGCAAACCTGACATGGTTAAACTGACGTACCGAATGGTGCGGGAGTTCGACGCCGAAGCAGTCTGTATCATTTCCAACGCCAAATTGACATACAAGGTCGTCTACGGTTTGATGAGTCGTGGAATCCCTGCTATCGGGGCCATTTGGGACTCTTAGAATTCTCCAGATCTGTTACCTCCTTCGTCACTTCTTTCCCGATCGAATTCTCCCTTGACTGATAACTTGTGTAGTTGAGAGTATATTTAGATGCATAGAAAACCTTTATAGTAAAACATTGATGTATCAGATCAACTTGATAGATGTAACAAGAGAATCATAGCGGTTAGGATCGACTCCACCGGATTAGTATCATTGACCACCTTCCCTATCCATCGCCGGAGGAGTACCCGGTCGGCTTCCTGACATCGGTTGTCCGTGATGGAAGACAGACGAGTATCTCGGCGTGCTCGTCCCGCTCGACCTTCCATCTTTTGATCCAGGAGAGAGTCCCTCATCCATCCACCTTACCGACCGCGCAGGAGATGCCTCCCGAGCAGAATTCTGTGCGCGGATGCTATCCAGACGTAGGTGTTTCAGGTTCCCTCGTGCGGGTCCCGAAGGGGTCTCAGAACGACCTCGTCTCTCATCGTCATCCTCCTCTCCTCTCGCGCTTGTGGTGGCGCGTTGCTTCCCAACCCCACCAACCATCCCCATCAAACCTTTCCTCATCGACCCTCTCCGTTTACCCATGCCTTTCGCCTTTTTGCCCGAGCTAACTCCCCCACTGCCCGACGATTTCATTTTAGGTGACTTGCTCCTGCTTCCACTATCACTCCTCCCTCGTGCCAGTATTCCAGACTCGGAATCGGGGGATGGGTCGTCATCGTCGGCCCAACCTTCCTCTCCATCGTCATCAGCGATGGCACTGTCATTTAGTACAATCTGCGGTCGCTCTCCCTGTTTCTTGGAAGGCTCTTCCTGCTTTGGTGATGATGTAGACGGTCGCGGAGATGCCAACTCCTCCACAGTCTCTTTGGCTTTCTTCTCGAGATGGAGGACATCTTTCTCCAAGCTCTTACGCTTCTCAGCAAGGCCTTTTTCTTCAACTTCGACGAGACGCTTCATTTTGCCGAGATAAGCGTTTATGTGTTCGTGAGCCGCAGTTCGGTGGCCCCGGAACGCCGAGGACGAGGCTTCTGGGGAGCCAAAGTTACGAATGACTTCGACTTCAACCTGTAGAACAAGGAGCGATCAGAGCCTGGACGATGCATGGATTGACACCAAAGATACTGACCTCCTCACCAGGCCCTTTCCTCCTCTCAATGACTCGGTGCGGGCCTTCTTGCCATTCTGATACAATTTCATCCCCGTCAGGCGGTGTCTCACCAGGAGGCAAAACCTCCCCAGCCTCCGGAGGATGATGAACCATCTCTTCGCCTCGTTCACGACTCCCACTCCTCACGTGGGCTAGCTTCTTCTTTTCGTCCTCCGAGCTCGTACTCGACGCTCCCACCGACTGCTTTTCATTCTCCACAGGACTCAACTCTCCCCTCTCCATCCCATCAACCATATCCCTCGAGAGCACGTTCCCATCCCCATCGCGATTGACAACGATCTGGTCTCTGTTTGTGACCATCGTAGCTTGGTTCGTCCAATCTGGTGCTTGTTGTGTTCCGCCGATCGTCGTGTGTCGGGACCAGGTACGTGTCACGGAGTGAACACGCCTTCCCAGGGAGAACGAGGGAATCGAAAGACCATGAATCAGGATGCTGCAGAGGACCATGAACGCCACGATGGGCTGGATAGCCTTTTGGAGAAGCTCCGTCTGTTCGTCTTCATGGTCGGCACGTTGGTGCAAAACTTCAGCGGCCAAAGTCGATATGAAGATCGCGCCTGAAGAAGTAACGATCAATATTAGTAAATGCAGAATGAGATACACCGGCGTAGCCACAAATGCTCACCTATTCCGATGGGACCGAAATGTCCACTGAAGACCGCTTCTCTGAAGGTCTTAATATCAGGGATCCACTTGTACAGCGCAAGTACAGCTGGGAGCCGCCTGAAAAGCAGAACCAGAATTGCGATAACGACGAGCCTCCATACGCTCAACGTGAGCGCAGCATCCGTGAACGAGCTGAAAGGCATCCACGCGCCGACAAAGATGAAACACGCGACGTTGAACAGCAAATCCATCACGGACGAGAACACCGACTCTTCCGTCTGCCGGTTGAAGAAACCGTCCCAGGCGAAGGCAGCTCCGCATGCGAATGTCGAGAGCAGGTCATCAGACCCCAGTAAGACTGTGACACCGACGGTGAAGAGAGCGAGAGAAAGATATTGTGCAACATAGGAGTGACGGTCAATCAAGTCCCATTTCTCGCAATATTTCATGAGGTAACGGAACCCAATTCCGACGACAGCACCGATTACGATGCCAAGAACAACTTGGTCTGTAAATGGACAAAGTAAAAAAAAGCATTCAGTTGAACGGTGAAGTTGAATGAACGGCATGAATGGAACGTACAAAGCCAAAGAATCAGGAACCAGTCACGGACAGCATGCCCAGCGTTGTTGTGATTGATAATGAGGTATAATCCGATGTAAAGGAACGGGAACGCCGCTCCGTCGTTGCAGCCTGATTCTGCTGCTAACAAGTGCCGAAGATGAGCAGGAACGTGCTTGTCTGCGTACTTCCCGCCCACTACGGCCTGAGCAAGAATAGGATCGGTGGGGGTAAGACATGCGGCGACCACGAGCGACGAGAGGAAGTTGAGCCCTGGGACGAGTGCGTAGATGAAGCCCGCCGAGACAAACCAACCCTGGGAAGCCGTTGAGTTTTTACGTGCGAGAGATGCTTAGCGGCTTACCCAGGTCATGATTGGGCCCAGAAGGTAGAACAGGCTCTTCCAATGTTTCCGCATGTAGGCCTTGGGCAATTCCACACCGATACCAAAGACACCAATGGCCAGGACAACTCTCGTGAATTCCAGTGTAACTTCGTTTGTGATATCTTCATTGCCGCCTCCCCATCCTCTTGGATTGAATATATTGGCACCGTAAGGACCTATACAACTCGTGTTGGACCTCTCGGCTCTAACCCAAGAAAATCGCAACGCACCTATGATCACTCCAAATATGAATGCCCAGCAAGCCTCGCCGATGTAAAGCTATTGCCCAAGACTATCAGAACCGCAACTCTATGACGAAAAGAACACTCGAGACCACCTTTTCTCTGAGAAATAAAGAGAACATGCCGAACTAAAAAAACATATCGACAACATATCAGTACCATATCGGTAGAGCTAAGAAAACACCAAAGACTTTCTTACCAGCACGATGAATCCGCCGAGACAGGCATAAATGATGTGAGCAATAGAAACTTCGAACTGCAATCCAAGACCGTCAACATTGTCGACAACGACGAAAACCAAGAGAGAAAGAACATACTGGGTCGAATCTCATGACGTCTCTCTCGCGTACCCCGCGCCGAATAGCGAAATTAGCTCAACAGTAAAGACTGTATTATTTGTAGTAGAAAGTGTCGTGCTGGTGTCGTAGACAGCGAGCAAAGGGATCTCGTCGCTGCCAGGGATGTCGTCGAGAGTGTCGTTATCTTCCAAGGGAAGGTAGGTGGAGCGGGCCAAGTTGTGGCCAAGGAGCACAAGCGTAAGCCAAGGGCTTGAGAAGAGGCTGTGTTCGGCAACCGGCCCAGGGGTACTCCGTATTCCGCAACCAACTCCTGATTCAAATTTCTGACTGAAGCCACACGCTATTCATGAAACTTCGCAGTTCCGCGCCATGAAACCTCCACTATCATACAGTTTCGAGTGCTTCCCTTACATGAAAGAAAGACTCCGACACATATTTCCGGTTTGCCACTAGAGCTGGACAGAACGGCGAGGTCAGCTGCTAGTCCAATCTGAGTTAGAGGGTTGATATCCAAGGGCAAACACGGAGATAGAGCCCAGAACATTCCACTGCTGTTATCGTCAATGAAGAATGGAATGCAAATTTTCAAACCAAATTCGATCGGGTCTCGCTCGTAGCACCGGCAACGGCGAAACGTCTCGAAACGTGCGTCGGCTACGGCAAGATATCCGAAGGGAGAATGTTCACCGCCGAAGAATGGCGCGATAAGCATCTAGACGTGGGGCTTGAGCGAAACGTCGCACGAGGAGCGAAGACGGTGCTTCGAAATATTGCGCCATAGCGGAGGACCGTCCAGTGTGTACGGGTGAGCAATCAACAGATACAAAAGGATACTAACGGCCCAGGCGAGAGGGTAACATACTGAGCCATGTTGTGCTGAGAGTGCGAAGAATCAGGCTCAGGTTTATCTATCCCTCAACATAGCTCACAAAGGCTGCTGGGGACCCAAGAGACAAAACGGAAGTGCGAACGTCGTATCATTCACTGAAACCACCCGCGAATCAGGTTGAAAAGGACATTGCCCTTCTTGACGGATCGGCGAACGTGCAGCAACTCCCGGACCGTTATTGCTCCCTGCGAGTTCTTTTGACCTCTGTACTTCTTGACATGAACGGTGGTAGCCCGCCCCATAAAAGTCGGCGAGTCATCCCAGGCTTGGGTTCGAAAGGGACGACAGATCAAAGATCTTGAATTTGATGCCTTTGGGTATTCTTGAGGGGAAGCATTCGGACGTAACCCTCCCGCATACAGGAACCTGGCCGTTACTAGTAGTCTCTGCTAGCAGCCCCAAGTGCTGGTAGCGGGGAGGAATCCAAGGAACGTTTCATCAGAACGAAGGCAAAGGGTGGTACGAGGCTTAGAGCTCATGAAGCTCGGATATTAAATACCCATGCTCATATACCCGCACTCATATGCGAGTAATGGCGTTTGGGTTTCGGCTCTGAGGGCTTTCTGTCCTCTCGATCTCGCGTACACCACATCAGACACAGGGTGAGTCATGATGATCGTAACAAAGCGTTGAGGCTAAGAAAGCTCGAGTAGACGCTGCAGTGAGTTGGTTGGTTAAGCACCAGATATGGAGGATATGGGCACGCACCAAGGTGTCATATATCCATGCTTTGGCAGTAGATTGGCCCAAATATCATTCCATTCTCTCTTTGCTTTCCGTAGCCCATCAATTTGAGCGTCCGAATCAGTATGGCTGGTGGACATAATCATGGTGGTAATTGAATATTTTCACGTCGAGGCTTGAGTTCAGGCCCCATCGCCTAGTGAGCCGTGTCGCAACAAGCGGCCCTGCGAAAGTAATGATAGAACTCCGGGCACGCGACCTTTGGACGCAAAAGACAAGTTGGACATGGTCTGTGCACCCTACCGTGTGAAGACTGGGAACCGTATCGGCAATTGGCGGTCCCGCCCGTTGTCAAGTCAGCGGTTTCTCGACTCAAACCCTCTCAAAACGTCGGACTCGACGTAATCTTTGACTTCGCCCTCATCGTCTTGAATCCTTTCGGCATTTCCCTGACACTCACAAGTAGTAATGAATGGGTTCTTCCCAATGTCTGTCCCGACAAGGAGGAGAAGAAAGGGGACAAGGAAATAACCTGAAATAACTGCCAGTCTCCAGGATCTAGTTGGGCCAGACTCGTTACAGGTAACAGGCTTACGGTCGCCCTCATCATCATATCTCAAAAACATAACGTCTGACCTCGAAACACTCTTGAATAATTCGATAAAACAGGAGGCCGGCTTCGGAGTCCTCCGCCGCTGCCTGTAGTCCCTGCCAGAACTTGCTGGCGATGAGACCCAGGATTCGGCGGCCCGACCCAAATCATCTAGGCCCCGACCAGAAAGCACGATGTCAAGTAACTCGTCTGTTCCCTCAATGTCACTCTCGCCGCCACGGCGGATCATCTATCTGGAACTATTGGTGGATAATATTCGACGCTGACGCGCAGTGCAGCAGAGTGCAGAAGCTCCATAGAGGTCTCAATACGTGGATGAAGTTGGGAAACCAGATTTTAGAGAGTCATAGCTCGGTTTCTGGCACATTCAGTAGCGAAGTTGGGCAATCACATCATCTCGGTTCAAGAATTCACATCTCTCCTTCAATCGCTGGCTTTTCAATCCTGCCTCAGTACCACCATGTACAGACGATAGTCCCTCTTCTGGACCTCCAAGAACGAATACCCTTGCATCCATCATGTCACTCTTGTTCCCATACGCCGGCTCCCACCCCTCCAATGTTGAATGCTCATCCAAGCTCGGTCTCGCCTCACTTGCGAACGAACTCCACGACCTCGATTGGCGCTCCAACAAATCCAAATCCCTCTCCGTCGGATGAATATCCCCGGTCGAGTTGTAATTCGAGAAATTCCCAAACACATACGCCAACTCGGACGTGTACACCACTCCCAGCCCAGAGTCAGAACCAGAACCATACTCGGCAGTGAGGTAATCGCTTAAAATGGTCTGATTCTGGTGGTAATAATAGACCGGCGGCGTTTCGTGCTCCAACTGGTACTTCCGTGCCATCGCGTGTCCGAAGAGGAAGGGAGGGCATACGAGGAAAATGTCCCGGAAAATCTGAGATGCACGGTAGAACTCCACGGTGAGGGCCCCACCCTGAGCCCGTGCTTTGGAAGAGAATTCGGACAGTGGATATAGAGAAAGGATATCAGCGAGCGTTGAGTTGGCGACCCCACCTAGAAGATCGGTGTAAAGGAAGTCGAGGGTATCAGCGGGTGTCTTGATCGTCGGACGAGTAAACATGGACGCGTCATCCTCGGTCCAGCCAACCATCACGGGCATCTTGGGGAACGAGCCTTTCCGTAGCAGTTCAGACCCAAGTTGGGGAAGAAAATCACCATCGATGGTAGGTAAATAAGTATCTCCGTCGTTCTGGTCCGCAGTTGAATCATGTTGGGCGATGGTGATGTTCATGAGGGTCTCAAACGGGAGGGCGCGGAGACAATCAAGGCTAGCTTCGGAGTGAAAGGTCCCGTTGATACCACATCCAGACATGCTCGCAACACCATCAAAGCTCTCGCGTGTGATGTTACTCGCGCTGGTGGGCTCGAGAGTACTAGATTCCATGATGGCAGATTGGAACGGAACAGCCTTGGTGCCACCGTAAGCAAGAATCTGGTGAGCCACGCTCAACGCTACAGGGGGCCAGATCAAAGATTGGAAAGCAGAAAAAACAGGTTTCAGAATCTCACCTCCCGTATTCTGTCCAAAGATAGTGATGCGGTCAGGATCGCCGCCAAAACATGCGATAGTACTTTTGATCCATTGAAGAGCTAAACGTTGATCCTTTAAGGCGACATTCAAGGAGTTCTTATGCCTGAGGGCTTCGGAAACAGCGAAGCCGAAAACTAGAAGGGGAAAACCTTCGTCAGTCTGGCGCATCGGAATCCAGAAGAACTGGACTGACTACTCAAACGATAGTTCATGGCGGCGTATATTACGGGGAAACCATTTTCCACGGATTGATGGATCAGACCCTCGGGATCGTACGTCTTCTCGTTGACGTGCCCATTAAAATTTCCACCTAGAAATGCGTCATAAATTCAACTTCGGGACGTGAATGACGAGCTTCACGCACCTCCATGAATGAAAACCATCACAGGCAACTTATCTCCAGCTTTCACCCCCATCGGACGGGATACCCTCAACCTCAAGCAGTCTTCGCTCTGATTGACAGCCGGTGACATGAACTTGAACAGTGGTGTCACTGGCTGAGGACAAATTGGCCCCGGAATGCTCGCATCGTATTCCTTCGTATCCTTTGGGAAAATGTACGGCTCTGGGTTACTAAAACGCTTCGAGCCGCTCGTATCCTGCCCATATGGAATGTTGAGAAAGTGTTCGACGTTTCCGCTCGACTTGAGTCCTCGATAGGTGATGTGATTTCGTGTGTCCTTTACGAAAGGTGTCGGGGATATTGCATACGAGGCACCAAGTACCGCAGATACCATGGCCAGAGCATATCGAGTAGACACCATGATGAGGAGAAAGGAAGGGTTGGACGCGATAAGTAGCAGCGTCGCCCGATATATGTATAGGGTCGAGATTATGTTATCCCAATCGAAGTATATGCGTTATGTCCGAATAGCGGCGTTGAGTTCGTGGTTCGATCTTTCTATGGGAGTCCCACGCTTTCTTCGAAGGATTTACTTTCCTGTCGAGAGGCCATGCTTGAGCACCGCAGGTTGCAAAGCGCAATTAAAGCAAGGACCCGAAATCTTAAGTGGCTGATGAATCAGATATGATGGTTATTCGAACAATCACTCTCGAGAGTCGATAGGTACGATAGTCATACGCAGGCAACAATTATGACACATATCTCTTTCTTTCTGAACGACATTATCCCTCCATTTGAGACTTGACTGGCACGAGTCCATTCGTCGGTTCAGCGGTGGAAGGGTCGGGCCGCATTGATTTTGCAAATGGTATAGATGCTAATTTTTGGAGGTCTTTTTGGTAGGATATCGCGTTGAGTG
Source organism: Marasmius sp. AFHP31 (assembly GCA_024721195.1). Lineage (NCBI taxonomy): Eukaryota > Fungi > Basidiomycota > Agaricomycetes > Agaricales > Marasmiaceae > Marasmius > Marasmius sp. AFHP31. The sequence continues at coordinate 57,695 of JANHQD010002173.1, forward strand.
AGCCAGGGTGGACTGGAGAAGGCAGAATGACTGTCCATGGAAGAGTGCATTGGGACCGCCTAAGCGACCGGCGCTTGATTTCACAATTGTTTACTGAGTTTCGCACGGGCCACCACAGGCCAACCCCAGAAAGCATCTATACCTGTATACCTCTTCGTAGGTTGGTCAATCACCGGCGGTTGAATATCAAAAGAGCTCGGTAGCCAGGACCCTGACCCTGGTTGCTGACAACCGTGAAACGACCAGAGCGTACAAATTTAAATTTCGGCATTTGCCGTGTCCTGGCACCGCAAGTCAAATTGGCCGGAGTCAACGTACTGGCTCTTCCTTTCCTTTCACCATGATCCTGAACATTGAGAGGAATCATGAGCTCTAGATTCAAGGCGACGGCTCCTCCCTCGGATGTGGTGGATGATGAATTGGGTAGGCTCTCGCATTCTCTAAAACTCACAAGATTGCTATACTGACCCACAAACCGACATCAGGGGTACTGGCTACGATTTTCGACCTGCCCAATGAAGTCCTCCTCGCAATATCTGCCTACTGTACCTCGCATCGACCACTTCCACGTGCTTTCTCACACTGGATAGGCTTTAGCCAAGTCTGTCAACAATGGCGCTCCATAGCATTGAATGCCCCTACCCTCTGGTCCGAACCAGATTTCAGAGATCCATATATAGCGCAGTTGATGATTGGGAGGTCCAAAAACGCCCCACTGCACATCGTTTGGTCGGATTCATACGGGGATCGGCGCATTTTGGAAAATGCGTTGGCTCAGATCCACCGCATTGCGAGCCTCACAATCACTGCGACAAATTTGCTTGTGAGAACCTGTGACGAGATGGATCTCAGAGCAAATTTCAAAGCAGCACGTTTACTTTCTAGGTTCGGCATTAGAACCGTAACGCAGTAAAGGGACCTACTTGACTGACCTTTTGCCCGTCCGCTGATCGTACTAGGACCCGGCGGTGATGGAGCCCAACGTTCTATCCTCCCTGGCTCGAGTAATCAGTAGGTGAGTCGAAGAGAGCATATCATCAGGTACACACCCTCGTAGAGACCTATGTCTGCTTTCGTTTCACCTAAGGAAGAATTCGAATTAGTTCGAGTGTGGATGAGACCACTCGAAAACTGACCTTCACTCCCCCCTTCCTCACGCACATTCTCCAGATACCCGTGTGATGTGTTTCCTAACGTAAATTTAAGCGTTTATGAATCAAGAACACAAGTGGGCCAGTGGCCACCCACGAACCCTCAGCAACTCCCTCGAACCTTGCTGAGTCGTTCAGTGTAGGACGATATCCGATGTGGCACTCAATTGAGCGTGCAAAATCCGCAGTGCTCGGGTCAAATCCTCTACCCAACTGATACTGACACATGCTTCCATACGCCCATTGATTCCACGAATTTCTGTCGTACCCATGTAGTTTGAAAGAAAATTCAATGGGAAGGTCGAGAGTCTGGCATGTTTCTCGCGAGAGACACGGCTCACCGGTCTTCTTGAATGACCAGTAGTGAAGCGACGCAGTTCTGGTGTTTGGAGGCGTAAGAAGTGAGGAGGAAGGCGGACTGACAAACAAATAAACCTTCTGTTGTTGTCGAGCCTCGGCAACGGCCTCTGAAAGATACCCTTCCAATCTCCAGTCCGGCACAAGAAGCACTGGAAAGTGTGAGCATGAGGTCAACGAGAGGACAAATTTCGAGAGAGACGCACTCAATTTGCTCAGCTCATTCTTCATTGAAAATCCGCAAGCATGGAAGACACTGGGCGCTTGCAACAGCCATGCACGGCGCTCTCGTTTTCATCTCCAAGCGAATACATGGATGTTCTCCGCTTTCCTTGAGTATAAATCTCGAGGATCCGGTGACAGTGAGTCAGTCATCAACCCACCAACGACTCGGGACTCACCTCATCGTTCCATCGGCTAGTGTTTCTCCGTTGCCGAGATAATATGAGTAACTATTCGTCCAGATCCCGTGCCCAACAGCTATAACCTCACGCGTCTCGTTTGATATCACAGTGGGCTGGCTGAACTCCAATCTGCTGGACTTTTGTCATGTCCGAGCTCTTGAACAACGTATTCATCCACTTTGCGTGAGTTGTAACTTGCAAGAAAGCGGACACAAATATCTTCTTGAAGCAGTTCAGCATCGCAGGAGAGAGTGTTTACACCAATGTTGAGTCGGCATTCCGGGAGGGCTGGCCAGTTCGGGCCATACGGTCAACGGCATAAAACCCCTCTCTTAAGATCCATCCATACTTGCGTGCGCGAGCAACGTAACTTGTCTGTCTAGGGTATTCAGAAGTATGATGGAGTAAATTTGACGAATGTAATTTTCAATCTATAATGGCGTTTGATGCTCACCACCAATAACTTGAGATATAACCTTCCAAAAAGCCCGAGGCGACCCGCAAAATTGGCCACCGGCTGGAGCTCTTGAAGGTGAATGAGTAATGGTGCGTAGACTAGAATACCCCTTCCAGCGAGTAAGAGGGCACATACCATTGTGAAAGATAAGAGAAGGCAACTCTGGCGACGAGTTGAACCCATACAGCTGGAAGGTATAAGGACTTCTGGAAAGCTTTAAGGACACGTCAACTTGGGAGGAGGCTCCGGTCGGCACACTTTGATCTTGAATAATAATCGAAGTCTCTTCCGAAGGCCTAAAGGTATCGGGGACAAGCTGAGTAAGATGCTCAAGCCCCGAGCTTCGGTCTCAATCGAACACCTTGAAACTCACCTTAAACGCATGAGGGCCACTGTATGTCACCTGCGTGAATATCAATCCTTGCTCTCGAGCCATTTGCACCACGCAAGTGACGGTTCGATATGGTTGGCGGTGAACCTCGCGAAGCTTGATAATGTCGCCACGCTTAACCCTGGTGGACTGAGAAAGTTGAGGCACTCAATCCAGAGAGAGGAGCAGCGTTCGCGAGTCGTACCTCGTCATATTCCGATGTATGTTGTTCCGCTGGCCATTCCCCCGCATGGATGATCTGAGTGGTTTTCACAACCTGATTTCCTTGGACGATGGTGAATGTAGCCCCAGACTCAATCGTAAAATCGTGTGCATTCGTGAAGAATGAAGTGTCCGCCATTTGACAGCGGTTCAGTGGCGAGACTGAACGGGTACTACTGGGTAGAAAAGGTCAGGGAAGTTTCGGGGAGAAATCATATATAGGGAGGCCCCCAGCATAGCATCCCCTCATATGGTTGTCTGTTTTTCCCGTCCACACACGCTGGCGGCCTGAGCCTTTCTAATTCAAGATAACCCCGCTCCAAAACGTTCGAGCGTTCCTCGAGTCCTCAGTCATCAGCTATAGAATCGTGAGAGTTAAAATTGTCACGAGAACAGTCCAGCATTGAAGCACCGAGGCTCTAGTACTCACCAATACCCGCCTTTCTACTTTTGTACGTAACAAATTCGCGAATTTGTTCATGGTGGCAATCTGTAAGGATGTTGGGCAGCTCTACTGGTAGAGTCCACAGTTTTTGCCATTTCAGGTGAGATGCGCACCTCGGATCCTGATTTTTATGTCCATAGCAATTGTTCCCCAAGGAAAGCAGTACTTGACGGGGAGAGCTCAGGACTGTTGAACGCGGTCGAGGTCAGGATCAAATTAAGAAACAAGAAACAACTAAAATTAAACTTGAAGATTCAACGACGAGTTTTCGGTTTTCCGGTCCGTCAACCCGAGCGGTCCGGTTTTGGCCACCTGCCAACCGAGTGAGTTGATCGCGGTTCTCCAACCCCCATCATTTCATGGCCTCTCCCGTTGCCTTGAAGGAAATCTTGCTGGTAGGGTTCGGCGCCGTGGGCGCAATTCGTGAGTTATATCTCATACCCTGCCTTTAATTGTCTTCTGAAGTACGCTGAACCCAGTGTAACAGATGCCCTTATACTGAAGAGCAGCGGTTTCGCAAGAGTGACCGCTGTCGCAAGAAGCAACTTCGATCTCGTCAACAGTGTGTATAATCTCTATCAGAGATAGATTGAGTATGCCTAACTCTACAATGATATCTGTGAAGAAAATGGAATACACATCAAGAGTCAGACGTATGGAAATATCCCTGGTTGGAGGCCAGATCGCCGTGCGTCGCTTGTCTTCTACTTCTGCTTTCTACCCTGACTTTGATTTCCTTGTGGTTTTAGTATGCAAGTCTGTAGACGAGGCTGCTGATCGTGCATATGACTATGTACTACTCACGACGAAGGCCATCCCGGATATCATCCAGACATCTCAAATCCTATCGCCGTTGCTTTCGTCTGCGTATACCGACAAATTTCAGCAACCTGCGTATCTTATCCTTCAAAACGGGCTCAATGTCGAGGTCGATCTATATCGCGCTGTCAAGAACCTTGGAAAGGGCGAACCGAAGATCATTGGATCCTCATTGTACATCGCAACGAATCTCTTAGCACCGGATGTCGTCGAACATAGCGGATTGGTGAGCTACAAGGCCATGTATGTCTGTTCCCATACCTCAGCTAACCCGTCGGCATGCAGTCTCGACCAACCCTAGGGGTATACCGACCTGACGACTACAGTACTATGCAGAACACGCCTGAAGAAGCTGAAACATTAGACGGTATCGCAACCTTACTAGAAAAGGGAGGAGCAAACGTGAAAGTCGTACCGGAGATCCAGAGAGTCAAGTTTGCGAAGAATTTCTGGAATGTTGCCTTTTCGTCGTTTTCGACACTTACAGAGTGCGTTTATTCTTTCTCATGACCCTTACAACTCCGGTCTGACATTTGGGATAATCCAGCTACACGCTTCCGGCCATTTTTAGACCTCCCCCAGGACCTACTGTCACGTATCAGCCCTACGTATCATCAAAAACAGCGGCGTTGGTTGAACAATACACGATTCCTACGATAGAGGCAATTTTGCAGGAGCTTATTGATTTAGGTGAGATGAAGAACCAATTACACACGGATACGGCTCTGATCATTCTTAGGTCGAGCGCTAGGTTTTCCAGATAGCGAAGACGGTTTACCCACCAGTCACATTCGGACGACAATCGAGAACACGAGGAGACTGCATACGAGCCCGCAGAGCGTACACAAACCCAGTATGCTACTGGATGCTCAGAATGGTCAGCCAATCGAGGTTGAGGTTATTTTCGGAGAGGTTGTTAGGATGGCGAGAGAGAGGAATGTTCCTGTTCCGGTGAGCAACTCGTGTTTGATTAGGAAGTTTGGTTTCTAAAACGCCCGTATAGCGAGTTGAGACGTTGTATGCCCTGTTGCTGGTGGTACAGAATCAGATCATACGGAGGAGAGAAAACTCCAGATTGTAGCCGGTAATAGTAGTGTTCTACACCCGCCCCGAATTGGAACAGCGGGCGATCGAGGGCGCAGGCAGCACAGTTCCAATATGCCCAATTTCGAGCGCCTACGTAAAAATATGAGTAGCGGCGTAGCGCGCAGCCTATGAGTCACACGGCAAATGCCGAGGGCGGCGTATATAAGCCGGCTCCGCTCTTCTTCCTTTCCCCACGACGTTGAACTTCACACTGTCACGACAAGGGCGTGGCCACGAGTCCCTTGCGCAGCCAGAGTGTAGCTCAACTCAAACCTTTTACCCTTACGTTCAAGAACTCAGACTGTTTACTTTTCCTCACACGCGTGACTTGTTCTTCCAATTGTGTTCACCCGACACCTATCACAACAGCTTCTTGTTGAACACAGAGTCTGAAATCGCACAACTGCAGTCATGAGCCATCGTGGAGGCGGTGACCGTGGACGAGGCGGCGGCAGAGGTGGTGGTGGAGGAGGCGGCGGCGGTTATCGTGGAGGTGGAGGAGGTCAGGGTGGTGGTTACCGAGGTGGTGGCGGTGGAGGAGGGGGAGGCGGCTACCGAGGCGGCGGCGGTGGAGGCGGTCCTGGAGGCGGAGGGCGGGGCGACTATAGGGGTGGCGGGAGAGGGCAAAGCCCAGGCAGAGGACGAGGAGGCGGTGGTGGTTACGCTCCTCGAGAACAGGGCGGGTAAGCATATTCACAAGCGGACGTTCCGGCCCGTTGGTCTTCTTTTTTATGCTCAATTTAACTTTTCTACAGTATCTTCGTCCCCCCGTCAAACGCGCCTGCCAAGTTGGACACTCGCCTCGAGAAAAACGCTGATCTGGACCTCGTTAGACGCTTAAACTCCTTAAACATCTCGGGTTCCGAAGATCTACCTCTACGACCTGGCTTCGGAACGGTGGGCACACCTATCAAGTTGCGAACCAACTTCTTCCCGGTCAAACTCCCCAAGAAGAACTTTTACGAATACGATGTATCCATCACACCAGTGAAAGGTACCGCCAACAGGAGAATCAAGCGCCGTATTTTCCAACTCGCGGAACAGACGCCAGATTGGACAAACAACGGGTTGCGTGGGCTTGTAGCTCATGATCACTCCGCAAAGATCATTGCAGCGAAGCAGTTGCCGCAGCCACTTACGATTCAGGTGCCGTGGGTTGAAGAAGACGAGCAGACGCCCTCGAGTACAACGTACACGTTGACAATCAAATATGTCCAGCCACTTGATACGAGCGTGCTGATTGGGTACGTATCCCTGGCTGGAATCCGTTCCTGCAGCGAAGTGCTCACCTTTCCCCCAGTTACATAACTGGTGACGCGATGTACAAAGACCTGGATGTCCTTCCAATCATATCGGCACTCAACCTGATCCTTGCTGCCCACCCAAGCCGAGTTGGTCCTGGTGGTGGAGTCATGGTTGGGAGGAATCGGTTCTTCTTTCCCTCGGACATGCAAGCGACAGCTTTGGGAGGCGGACTCGAAGCCTTCCGAGGTTTCTATTCGTCAGTGAGACCGAGTTTGAACCAACTCATGGTCAATGTCAACGGTCAGTAGATGGCGCCGTGATTTCGCTTATACCCCCCTCTGACTGCTTCCTCTTCATAGTGTGCACCACGGCGTTCTACGAAGAGGGTAACCTGGCTGTCAAAATGATAGAGTTCGAAAACGCCAGCTTCGGGGCTCGTATGTCTGCGTTTGTCAAAGGAGTGCGCGTCAAGACTCTCCATCTTGGTTACAAGAAAACCGTGAAGGCACTCAGCAACAAGACACCAGCGCAGCACAAATTCCAATGTCAAGAACTTGGAAACCGCACAGTGACTGTGACGGAATACTTCCAAAGGAGTACGTGACCGTCGTTTGGGCTGCTGGAGACAATTCATTGACATATGTACCTTCCATTCAGAATACCAAATCACTTTGCAATACCCGAATCTGCCTCTCGTTGACGTGGGGGGTCAGAAGTCGAATCTTCTTCCTCCAGAGGTCTGCGAGATCCTCCCAAATCAGCCCTTCAGAGGGAAGCTATTGGATGACCAGACTGCCAAGATGATCACTGTCGCTGCAAAGCCCCCTAACGTCAACGGTGCTGCCATCATTGGTCCCGGCCTTAACCATCTAGGTTACCGCGGCACCGACCTGATGAGGCAGTTTGGCGTCAGCATTGGTCAGGATATGGCGGTTGTTCCAGGTCGAATTCTTCCTCCTCCTGGCATTCGATACGGTCACGGCACTCCTAGAGTCGATGACCGTGCTAGTTGGAACTTGCGGGATGTCAAGTTTTCAAAGGGAGGCACCCTCCAGAATTGGGCTGTTTTGGTCATTCGTGATGGAAACCCCCGAGATGAGTTCAACGGTACCACGGACCCAGAGCTCAGGTCGACGATCGAAGGTTTCGTCAAAATGTGCAGAACATCTGGGATGACAGTGCCGAATATGCCATTCGCATTATTGGAGGCCAAACTCCCTCGGAAAGACCCCACAGATCCGACTCGAGGTGCGGCCATCAGGACCATTCGAGAGAAGATCATGTCAGCGTCCCAGAAGCCTTCGTTCCTGTTCGTGATATTGTCGAACGGCGACAAGCACGTGTATTCTGGACTCAAGCACCTTTGCGACTCCTACCTCGACGTACCGACCGTTTGTGTTCATTCGTCAAAGATCCGGAAGGAGAAAGGTCGGTTCTACTTATCCTTCACATAGCTGTCCCACCTGACACTTTACGGTCAGGCCAATTGCAGTACTTCGCCAACGTCGCCCTCAAGGTCAACATGAAGCTTGGTGGTGTCAAGTCCGTTATTTGGATCGTTTCAACCACGCTTTACTGACACCTCGCCCCGCAGCCACGCTTTGGATCAGAACAGTATGAGGTGGCTAATGAAGTCACCTACGATGCTGGTGGGGATCGATGTCACTCATCCTGGCCCTGGAAGCGTCAAGGGGACCCCCTCCATCGCTGCCGTTGTGGCAAGCGTCGACCAGAACTATGCTCAATATCCTGCCAGCATGGAGCTTCAAGAATCAAAGAAAGAGGTACGAAGAAATGTTTCACTTCTAGCACACGAACTCATGGTCTATATGCAGATGGTCACAAATCTCGCGAGTATGATGGTCGAGAGGCTGAACCTGTTCCGGGCCAGAAACAATGTGTTGCCTGCTAGGATTCTTGTCTACCGAGATGGTGTATCTGAGGTATGTTATAATACCACTGTATCTTATACTGTACTCACGCTTTCTCCTCTTATTTTCTAGGGTCAATTCAACATCGTCGTGAACGAGGAGTTACCGGCCATTCGCGCTGCCTGTCGCAAGTACGACACACCCAAGCAGCCGTACAAGCCCAAGCTGACCATCGTCGTTTGCGGGAAGCGACATCATACACGATTTTTCCCCACCGATGCTCAGCAGGCCGACAGGGACGGCAACCCCAAGGCGGGTACGGTCGTCGACCGTGGCGTTACGGCGGTCTACAACTTTGACTTCTTCCTCCAAGGTTCGTTCAGCTTTTCGTACACATCTTATACAATCCGGACTGACAGGTCTCTCCAGCACACGGTGGTCTCCAAGGCACGACCAAACCCACACACTACTACGTCGTCCATGATGAAATGAACTTCACCGCCGACGAGCTCCAAACTCTCACCAACTCCGTTAGCTACATGTTTGCTCGCGCCACGAAGGCTGTCAGCTTGGTTTCGCCGGCTTACTACGCCGACTTGGCTTGTGAGCGTGGACGCTGTTACGTCCACAAGTTGCTGCATGGTTCGACGACGGTGAACACGAATGCTACGGATGCCGATCAAGCTATTATGGCTGAAGCTCAGCAATCGTGGCATGGTGGTGTTTCTGGTGTGCAGTTGAGAGATACCATGTATTACTTGTGATCGGAGGGTTCGGTTTTGAGGGACACTGTTATCCGATAAGCGATCTGGCGTGCTGTTTTCTTTTCTTTTCTTTACTCGTGTTAGTTTGCTACTTGCTTTGTGTATATGTATGCCTACTCACCTTGACTTGATTGTACGTGTATGAATTATTTTCGATTCCTTGATCACGTGGCGTTGTATGGGACTTGACGAGTCGGGGAAAGCGGAAAGTCTACCATGCTGACGGTAGCCTCTACAACCATGTTGCCTCCGTCTTCAACGGTAAAGTGGACGCCGAATTTGTGTCCGAGCTTCGAGAGCTGTGCCTGACTCGGAAGCATGCGCCCACAAGCGTCCACTTCGGCACAAGTGCGGGATAATCAGTGTCCCACGTGTAGGTCCACATTCGTAACGAGATACAGTACACAAAGCAGAGAATAAAGTTGAACTTGGGCCGTACAAGATCACGGAGCGACTACGCAAGATAAGTTCATACATTTAGGTCTAGGTCGTTCAAAAATTGACACCAAGAACCACGTCTTCGTCAGAGTCCGATGATACTATGATCACGTCGTCGTCGCTATAGGATACCACCTCTGGGGCGTGACTACTCAGACTCTCCTGGTTGCTACTATAGTGCCTTTCTTCATATTCAACCCTTACACCAAACGTCTGACGCAGCTCGTTTATTCTATCCACGACCTTCTGAGGTGAAGTGGCGAGCTTTCTAGGTTGGTCCCCTGACGTAAGTCGGATGAGGCAGAAGCTTCGGAGAGGTACCACGGCCGCTTGCCTCTGCAGCGCGATCTCCAAAACGGCATCGATGATCTCGTTTGTAACAGATATATCCTGGATTCCAAGGAAAATCGAGCTCAGCATCGGAAGGAACGTGGGGACTTTAAACTTCGAGAGTAAATCTCCAACGAATGGACCAACCACTTTCTTGTATTTTCCTAAAGCGTTCCGGTCAGTAGCCGTCGTCAGGTCGAGTTCAAGACGAGTGAGAGTGTTGGAGAATGATTCACAGAAAGAGAGCACCGGGAGTCGGGAAGGGTTTATATCCTGGATCCTTGCTGATTTCCAACTTCAGCCTCGTGAGAGGGGGTGTAGGCCGGGTAAACATATCGAAATAGACGGGTGCGCTCCGGGAACGACAGATGAGCTCGACGTCTGCGAGGGAGGACGCGGTAATGGACGAACAGAATAGCGATTGCAGCGGACTAATTGTATTCGTTCCAGAGTCGAAGGGCGTACGGTCGCGGATAGTCAAACTTTCAGTGAGGGTAGCTGGACATCCAAACCAGAATGGAATTGAGAGCCAAGTGACGCTGACATACGACGTGTGCACTGTCCCTTGTAATCATCGAAATTGACGGTCACAGACAACGAATGCAGATTGTTGCATGCTTCTAGGGTGTGAAGAAGATTGAGAGGAAACGGCGTACGATCCCCATGCCGCGAATCGACTCGGAGATTTTGAACATGTAGTTTGGTTAGCCGGGAGCATGAAGGGAGCTCGTCGACCTGATCTAGATGATCGAGTTGAATAAATTCGAGTCGGGGTGTGGCGCTGTTGTGCAACACTTGTGAAAGCCAGCCTCGGTCCGGGCCTGTTACGTCGGCTGAATTCGAATAGCGGGAGTAAGATGCTTCAATAATGAGGGATGTCAGGTTTGGAAGGGACGGATTGTCAACCTGCGGGAGGTTGTTGTATCCACGACCGAGCGTCAATGACTGCCATCGATTCATGTGTGAGCAGAGCAGCTTCCATGAATCGCTCCTCTGTGTCGTTGAGCCGTACCTCCTGTGGGGATATAGGATCTCTTTGCTTTGCAATCGGACCTGCAGAGGATGTTCTTTGGAGTGTTTAAGATGGAACTCGAGTCGATCTCGGACTTTTCGATCGAGTTGTTGAACAAGGGCCAGATCAATGGTAGACCAGAGAGCCGGGCAGCCTTGTACGATGCTTCTCCAGCTTTGGCATACTCGAGAGAGTGTGATGAGGGGCATTTTGATGATTTCGTGGCCTAACTTGTGGTCGTAAACAACAATGAAGGAGTGGGCGTAGAGCGACACGTAGCAGGAGAAGATGAGCTCCCATATCTCGACAGGCAGTCTGCGGCAGACTGAGAGAGCAGACAAGCATGTCGAGATATTTTCCTCCACGACCGATTTTCCTGCCTCGACCTGTCTCAACTTCTGCTTCAGAATCCTCGCTTCCTTGTCGTACTTTCGGGAAACTTCTCTCTCTTTCTCCAGTATGTCTTGGATCCTCACTATGTCCGCATTTGTCGGTTGATAGGTAGAAAGTCCGAATTGAGGGTGTGCTGCAGCAACCCTAGTAGGTAGTACTGAGGGACAGGCATCAAGGGTATGCTCGTGCGAGCTAACGAGATGACGTTGCATCATGATCTGAGCTATGTCAGTTAACCAGGCTTTGTGAGTGTAAAGTGACAAGGCTGGCTGGGAGAAATAAATCCGTAGTGAACGCCGGTTCAATGAAGTTGCGCTATATAGACAAGCATGCACCTACCTCGAGGATGTGGTCTGCTTGTTTCTTATGTATCTCTCCCGAGGCGACGAGAAAATAAAGCGTATAAACAGAGATTCGCAGGCGTGATGGTCGTAAACAAAGAATCTGCGGCACCTTCATAATCAGATTGGTTATACTCGATCAGGATCTTATCTCAATGCATCCGATAACCAGGAACAGAATTGCCACTGTACTCTTCGACGCTACGAATCATTTACAAAGACTATCCTGGGAACAGGGAGAACAGGATGATATTTGTAGTATCTTGGTCCATTCTGAGACTGCAGCTACTAGCCGATACTCATTTTGCTACCTTGACCATGATAGGCAGTTGGTAACGTCTTCCTCCTGTCTTCACGGTCGGGTTAGCGACGACATTGTTCTCCCAGTATATCTCTCTCCCAGAGGGAGAAAATTCGAAATGTTCCACGAGATGAAACAGAACTACCTCTGAGACTGGGAATAAGTTCAACGTCTTGGGGGAGGAGAAATCAAGACGTACTCATTTCCAACTGTGAGAATTTGAAACCGCTGGGAAGCAGATCAGCTTCGACTCGAGTAGAACCAGAAGAAAGTCGACGAACATGCATGAGCGTCCGCCGCCAATGAATGTCATCCTGTATCATCATCGTGTTAGTGTGATTTCGACGGCACGCCGAATGGTATAGAGGGCACGTTCGTACTTACAGGTGGGAGTAAACGCCCGGAATTTTGGCATCCAAAACAGCTTGCGGGAGAGGAGAAAGCCATCTCTCTGGCTTCCATTCCAACGCATCGGGGCCCCAGAGGTCAACATTCCGGTTCGAGTTGAGAATGGAGATGTAGACATTGGTGTTGGCAGGGATCGGAAGCTCACTAACAACAGAGCCGTCGGTGCACCTGACAGGAGTACTGAGAGGGACTACAGTATCTGCAGTCGCCCTGGAAGACTCGCGTAAGTGAGGTGCCGTAAAAATGGTTCGTTCAAGGTAAACAAATACTTACAGGCGCAATACTCGCGCAACAGGTGTGTGTCTTGTGTGCGAATCGGTTATCTAGATGAGAGCTTCTTCGAGCAACTAACTCACAAACGAAGGGTTTCCCGGCAGATAGCATCGAGGTAAGGGAGGGAGACGAGCTCGTCGTAGGGGATGTCCTCCCCATTATGGCCCGCACGAGCCGTCCGGAGCTCCTCGCGTAACTTATTCTGAACGTCCAGGTTCTGAGATAGTAGATGCAGGGTCCTCGAGAGGGCGTTCTTTGATACGCGAGCTCAGCGGTGCAAGTTAGTAACAAAGTCATGAGTAGTATAGACGTACTGAAGTTGTGTCTGTAGCCGCGAAAATTAGGGTCCTGATCGTCCAGTTGAGCAATGGATACAGAGCACGAACATGAATATTTACTTACGACATCTATTCCGTAAAAATGCCGGCTCGCAGGTGAGCGCACAGGTAACAAACGTTGAGTTCTTGACTTGCCTGCCCGATCACCTCGTCCTCGTCAAGTCTATCCTCCTCAGATGTTTTCATGTTCTCGTTGACTAGGTCTCGAGTGAGCCAGGGTCACAAGGAAGGAAGATGAAAAGACACTTACTCAGAACACTAATGATATCCTTTCCCCTCCCAACTTGCTCATGTACCGCTTCATTTCCCTCTTCCAAAGCAAGAAGTTTCCCGCGATATATCTCTGTCGACACCTCCCACATATAATCCGACAGCTCCCTTCCACGTTGTAAAGCTCCCAAAGGAAAATGAAGGGCGAAGAACCGACCTAGCCTGGGAGAGAACACCCGGACGAACGGAACGAGCAACCAGGCTCTTGCCCACAGAGTACGCGCGTAGAGTGGGCTAGATCAAGAACGTGAGATTAAGACACGTCTGCGGGCGTATGTGATGGATCCTTACAATAACTCCTTCAACGCTAATGGGTAGGGATGGGCATGTTCCTGGTCGGTGAGTGGATCGAAGGAATAGCCTAGTCCAGCTTGGCCGATCAACTCGAGGGCCGTCCTAGACATCCAGGATAACATGTCGATCTAGAAAATATGGATGCTCTAACAATAGCACGCGAAGAATCATGGTGACCAGCAAACCTCTTGTTCTTGAGAGGAAACTTTCTTCGCTATCGTGGTTTGTAGCTAGTCAGGATCCAGGAAAGACGATCAGTTATAGCCACGAGCTCACAAAACCACCGAAGTCGCGATACCTTGTTGACAACGTTGTGGAATATTGGTACTGATTCCGGTTCCAGTACACACAATAAGGTGAGAGAAAGAAGCCCATGAATGAGGTCCGAACTTACGCATATCTCTCATGTGAGCGGAGGAGAAGACCGGAGTGAGCATCTTCCGCTGCTTCCGATGGTGGTCGCCCATCGTCGAGACCAAGCCGTTCCCGAAGACCACCCTGTTCGTTCTATTCGAAAGTCGGTGAACAAAAGAAGGGGAGAGGAGAGGAAGGTTCGAGACCGACTCAATAAAAACGGGCTGCATCTCAAAAGTGTACTGTTCCTGTTCAACGTCACGAATGAGTTAGGAACTTAGCCGTGACGATGCAAAACAGGCGTACCTTGACGAGAATATGATGCATAGCTTTGGGATCGAAAGTATAGAGATACTTCTCCTACGACATCGTGAGCTGCGAGTACAATTGAATAGCAGAAAATGTTGAATCACCCCGAGCACGCTACTAAATGTAGACGTCGAGCCATCTAACCAGCTGTCAATCAAGGAGAAAATATTTCAGAGGTCGACATACAAGTAGTTCTCATCATCGCATGGAAGTCCCATCCGTTGGGTCCGAAGATATCAAGATAGTTGCCTAAAGGCGAGTGGTCAGGACAGGATTCTGCAAAAAGAGAGACATCATTGTAATCCTCACCTTTCAACCAGGATGAGGGACGAGGTCCAGGGATCTTGTCGAGTACGCGTCGAGATGTTCGTCGTTTGAGGAAGCTCCAGATAACATAAGGTACACAGAGAGCAAGAACAAGGCGAAGAGTTGGAGTCATGGTCGAAATCAGGAGGGAAGTACAGTGTCAACTGGGGCTCAAACTCTCAGATTTCAGCACCGGAAGCTACTGCAAACCTATGACCACATCCGCGAGTCAGAGGTTCCCGTGATGGCGGTCGGATGGAAGTAGCTCGCGGATCGTAATACTGTCGGGGAAATGACCAAGGAACATGGTAAAAGCTTCCGGTTCATGGGTCTCATAGGCCCACTCGTGACGAATCTAGAGTTGGTTCGGATGGGATCGAAATGTCGAAATGTAGATCGCTGTCATATGAGTGGATGGGATCCAGTGTTAGTGAGTGTAAGAAAGTTACTTAGGTGCATAGAGAACATGTGGTTGATGGTTTGAACTTTCAAACTTACCCCTCTCCAGTAATAAAGGGCAGCAGCGGAGAGTTCGCGATGGTGGTGGTGGTGGTGGTCGCGAACAGAGTGCCATGATCTTGAAAAAGAATCTTATCTCATTTTGGTCGCCACGGCCGGAAAAAGCCGAAAACTCAAATTGGGTTTCCTCTGACATGTTGACATTTGTTGTTCTCAGCATGTTTATGGAAAATTGAAGCTCGAAGTCTGGTTGTATGGCAATTAAGTACTCTTCGGTACTCTGTCAAGTGAGCTCAGCTACCCTGCTGGTTGAACCAGGCCCAGATACGGATGTTTGCAGGACTTGGAGCTTGAGATCAGGGCTGGAATAGTCCCTCATGAACATGTGGTGCACAGCGTTGGGCCGCGGGCGTGCAGTGGTGCACTCTGATCCTCGTGATTCTACAATTCTTTGCTACTGTGGCGTGGGAAAGACCAGGAAAGACCTCGGAAACTTCAAGTTCACTCAAGCGCTCGCTCAGCCACAATCGGACTGAAACAACGCTGTATATTTGGGATCCACATCTCCATATACCGGGCTCTTGATAGTCCAGCGGTATGTAGCGTATGTAAACCAGATCAGTATGTCAATAAGAGGGGCTGGAGGCAGCAAGTTCGAGCGCCCCCCCCTCTTTTTCTATATTTTGAACGATCGAATTCTATTAGTATGCGGATAATGGCCTCTGCCACTTCCTGTGCTTTCGAGGATAAGGCACACCCTAGGTTTGAGTCTGAGCTCCCATTGCTATCGCTCGCAGACCGGGAGGATGGTGCTGCGCCTGAAGGTGTGCATCCACGAGTATCCACACCACTGGCGAATGCGAGGGCTTTCTATTACAATGCTGAGTATGGAAAACGGCAAGATTATCTGGTATTCGGCATCTCATATTGTAGATAGGCTGTTACTATGCTACTTGCCCCGTGGAAGCACCACTGAACGATGTAATAAGATAAAGAGACAATCCAGAAATTAGGACAGTTTGATACCTAAAAGAGTAAGGCAAGACTCCGAGTACACTAATAAGTATTTGATCGGTATAGGCGAGTAAGTATGCAGAAATCCGACAGAATAGATTCCAATTAAGCTTCGTCGGAGTCTTCCCAGGGAGATGATATGTAGTCACCTGTATTGATTCTCATCGTCCTATCTTCGGCATTCTTATAGTCCCTTTCCTCGAAATTAACGCTCACACGAAACCTCTGATGAAGCTCGCGTATTCTCTGCACCATCTCTTGAGGCTCCATCGCCAGCTTCCTAAAAGCAGGCCCAATCCGCTGGTGTGTGTACCGGGTGAGGGAGAAGCTCCGAAGTGGAACCACGGCCGCTTGCCTTTGCGACGCAATCTTCAAAACGGCATCGACGACCTCGTTC
This sequence comes from Marasmius sp. AFHP31, assembly GCA_024721195.1. Lineage (NCBI taxonomy): Eukaryota > Fungi > Basidiomycota > Agaricomycetes > Agaricales > Marasmiaceae > Marasmius > Marasmius sp. AFHP31. Next base: position 74,123 of record JANHQD010002173.1, read on the forward strand.
GTGATAGAGATTTCCTCGACTACAAGGGTAATCGAGTTCAATAATGGGAGAAACTCGGTTTCCTGGAGCTTCGAAAACAGCCCTTCAACGAATGGATCGACGAGATCCCTGTATTTCTGTATAGTGCCACGCTCCGTCGTTACCTCGATCTCGAGATGAGTGAGTGTACTGCAGAATGATTCAAGGAACGGCAGGACAGGGAGTTCGGAAGGTTGTATGTCTTGGATGCGAGTGATCTCCAATTTCAGTCTTGCTAGAGGAGGTGAAGACCGCGTGATCATGGCGAAGAAAACATGTGCACTGCTGGAGCAACAGACGAGCTCGAGGTCTACGATTGAGGGCACGGTGATGGATGAGCAGAACAATGGTCGCAGTGGGAAAATTCCATCGCGGGTCGTCGTGTCGTGAATAGCCAAGCTTTCCAGTCGGGACAAAGTGACGCCGGGACCAAGTGTCATTGACAACCTTGGACGGTGTATGTTTAGTAACACTAGATCGTCGAAATCGACGTCGAAAGATAGAGAACGTAAATTGTTGCATGCTTCTATAATGTGGAGAAAATCGAGGTGAAACGGCGTGCGATTGGACATTTGGCTGGCGTGGAGATGTCGAATATGTAATCCGGTTAGCTGAAGACACAAGAGAGGTTCGTCCATCCGGTCCAAATAAGCGAGGAAGTTTACGAATTCGAGACTAGGGGGGTTGCCGTTGCGCAAGATTCGTGTAAGCCAGTCCTGTGAGCTCGGGCGGTTTGCGTCTCGACGGGGTTGGTATAGTGATTCGACGATGAGAGATGTTAGGCTGGTAAAGTTCAGAGCATTGACCTGCGAGAGGCGCTCGCATCCTTGTGACACATTGTCCGAGCCGAAAAAAATCGCTGGAAGCTCTGTAGGCCTAGACCTGTGACATGCCCGTCAATGAGCAACTTGATCTTACCTCGATCACTTTGGCCAATTCCCTATATGGTAGTCGAAAAGTACTCTGCCATTTCAAACTCAGATCTCCAGGCCCCTCACGGTTACAGGCCTACTGTAGGCCGAAATCCCTCGAGTTTGAAGTCATAGAAGCTATAGCTAATCCCCTCTCTTTTTTCTTTCCTCCCCCCCTCTCTCAGCTTGAAGACTCCTGACGTCTCCACAGACATACTTAGGACATGAGCCAAAGTTTTCGAATTTGACCATGAGTATGACTTGGCATCAGTAAACCGTCCCAGTGACCCCTTTAGCCGTGAAGCAAAAACGAGCTTGTCGACCACGAAAACAAGGCCCTCCAACCCTCAAATGTCGACTCGACCATTGATAGCATAGACGAGGGACAGTAGGCAAACTGTCGACGGAATGTGCAAGCCTACGATAACTATAAACATGATTCAAAGCTGGACGTCCAAGAGGCAAGACCACTGATGCTGCCCAATGCAAAGGGTTTCCGGTCAAGACATCCTAGCCCGTGTGGTATTTATACGTACCTAGCTGGAGTTCACCAGTCGGCACACCTCAATCCGCCATTAGGGCTGCTTTGGATTTTCATCGGCCCGTACGTCTGTTAGCATGAGCTATAGCACAGAAATGGAATCAGCGATGGCCATTTGGGTAAGAAAACAATAGCCAGGATACCTTACAGCAGTCGTCGGGGTCATGGCAAGAGGTCCACGATTTATTCCCGCTTACATGTATACGACCGTCACAATTTTATCGTTGGCTGCTAGTACACCGCTTCGAATTATCGTATGTACACAACTGATTAACATGTACATACCAATGGGATGAATCGCCGTTGTGGTATTTTGTTGGTGAGTCGGTACGCTATTTCTTACCACTCTCCAGCCCATTCCGTTCGTTCCAGCTCCGATCAAAAACATTCAGTGAGCGTTGGGCTATGACAGAACATCCATCAGTAACCGGAGAGAACTTTGTACGAAGCCACTACCCAACTCACCAGACGGCACGACATCGAGGGCCTTGATTGACCTATTCTGAGGTTGGCTCAACATGAACACCGCCGCTTCAGCAACGTCCTGCGCAACAAGGGGCCTAGCAACATCTCCGT
>JANHQD010002174.1:0-67580 GCA_024721195.1 Marasmius sp. AFHP31
TCTGCGAGAGTGACTTGTCCCGGCATGCCACTGGAGAACAGGCTGAAGCCGTGCGCAAGTTGAAGGAAGTGTTGGCGTACACCTCTGAAGAGGGGGGACGACAGCTTCTCTATGCCGCTATCGGGGAACGAGACAAGGAAGACCAGATGAGGGGCACTTTTTTGGCGTATAGCGAGATATGGGAATGGAGCGATTTTTTGTTGAGTGAAGGAGGAAAGAGATTGGAGGCGAAGATGTGGAAGGAGATCTTGGAGGTTGCTGCGAGCGTCGATGAGAAGGCGAAAGAGGTGATTCAGGAGTATCTGTCTTGAATTAACAGTTTCAGTGGTGGTCGCGGAACTTTGAGTGCTACCGAGCAGTTAGCTTTTTTCTGCTCATGGAGCATAATATCACCTCTGTTCCACTACTGCAATCAGTCAGAGCCCTTCAGTCCTTAAAGTTTAATACGAGCAGAAGAACACTCGAGGTATCCAAGTTCGAACTCCGAGTGGAAACCCATACAACACTTTGCCGGCATCGCGTCCTTGGTACCAGAGTACATCAGAGATCACGTCTCACGAGGGGAGTAGGGCTGTGGTAGAGGTCTCCCTCATGTCACCGAGTTTCAGTGATAGTTGATCACAGAACCCCAGCATACTTCATACTCTTTATTGAGCATCACCGGGACGGCCTCGTCTTCCTACTCATGGCCATCAACACTGTCCCTTATCTGTTTCCATTACCCTTTCATCCCATTCATCATCAGAGCCGAAGTCTGAATACTGGGAAGACCACATAAAGTATATCAGGTCGACTGCACAAGAGCCCGAGCAATGAGCTTTCCTCCGGGCCATCAGGTATTTATGTACCACGCTACTTTGTGTTAGCGTTGATCTAGAATATGCGTAACTGCAACGCGAGGTGTCGGTGAATTATCGATTCCGTTCAGGTTTCCTAATCATAACCACCAACGCATTGCCTCCAGAGTCGTGGTAAACTAGCTCGATACGTGCGAGATTCTTTTCACGCATTGTCCTATTCACCTGGAGCTTCCAGCACTGAGTTTGCTACGTGTCGTGAAGAGGGCGTGCTGGGCTCCGATCTACGAAATGATAACGAGAGGTCGTCGAGATCTTGGGTAACATATCTCGCTTTTCCAATATTGCGGAAAATAGAGGAAGACGCGCAATGGAGAACGGCGTAGATCACGAACAGCATTCCGACGCGATATGCAAGTGGAATAGCATAAATGCTGATCCAAATGGCCGTGAAGAGGTTCACGCTCACGAGGAGACTAGTAGCAATGTATCAGTCGCTGTATTCGATGAATAGGGGCGCACACTCACAGATAATACCCCTGACTGTGTCGGAGGAGAGATTTCGAGAAGGTTGGGAGATCTTTCGCTACGACCGAGGCCTTGACCCTCCCGATGAATCCCCTGCCTAGGGTAAAGACAGGCGACAGAGCAAAGCTGCTGCTCATCGCGAGAATGATACATGTGCCTTGAACGGTGTTTATTGCGAACAACCACTGTTGGAGGGTGGTGTTGAATTGGGTGTGCATGCATCTATCTCCGGTAACGGTGGCTCCATCAAGAACGAAGGGGACGATGGCAGCTGAAGCCCCCGACGATAACATCCAGATAAGGAAAAATAATTGGGTCACCCGAGGTTGATCCAGGTAGACGGCTCGGACGCGTAACAGATGCAACAGACCTAATGAGGCGTATTGAGAAGATCCTAAAGACGTGACAATGATTGCCAGGACGCCACAGTACGAGCCGACCCGAGCCGCTTGGGAAGATATTTAGAAAATCGGAAGAAAGGGTAAGATGAATAGGATCACTTACTCAGCAACACCGTCTCGCACAACAAAAAGCCAACCATGGTGACTCTACAGTGAAGGTAGTCGACTTTAACGTGTTGAAATCACGAGAATGCATGAAATATGACCTTGATAGTACGTATATCACCTGAGGCAAGTGTATACCAGTCTTGCGCAGTAGTCGAAGGTCAACCCGCAAGTGAGTCAAGATATCCCAAAGGACGACCTAAAGGACTTTGTGTGAGCATGTACAGGACATACCTCTGCCACCCATAAACAAGACAGACTCACTGTCAAGGAGCCCCCGACCAGATAACACAGGTGACACCTTTGCAATGTTAGGCGTAATTCGAGAGATGTTTCGTTGACCATGGCGCAATGATCGAAGTTTCACGGGCAGAGAAGCACTTATATCAGAGTAATACGCATCGAGATATCATGCTGTCAGAATGCTGTACAAAATACAATGGGGATTTTGTTGAAAGTTGCAACCACTGCATCCGACTGGCTCTGATTCGACAACAAGATGTCAGAGTCTCGAGTACGTGAGGGTGTGTGTGTGAAGCTGACTTCCAAATGGGATGCTGTACTTGCAGTCGTAATATCAAATCACTGTTCCTCGTGTGCATCCATGACCTACTTTTGGGTTTGTTTCTAAAGGTAGAACAGTGCCTGCAATGTCGAACAGTAGTCCCAAAAACCAGGATGCCAACCTGAAATGCAATGGGGGCTGTGACAATCACAATTCCGATGGTGACAAGGAGATTGCAGGTCCATAACATACTCTAAACGCATATCAGATAATCAAGTTATTGTAGAGTCAAAGGTTTCTTGCTCACATGAAATCCCATTGACTTTGACAAAGCAGGGTCTTTGAGAATTTGGGAACGTCTTTTGCTGTTATTGAAACTCTCAATTGCTGGATGAGACCAATTTCTCTCGCTGGTTGTAGATGAGGGTCCGTAGAAAAGAGCGTGAGGGTCCTGCTAGCCGCAACAAAATTACATGTGCCATGCAAAGTGTAAATGGCTGAAATAGCCAGCAGAATGGCAATGTTTGGCTTGGTGTGCATGCAGGTGTTCTCAGCAATGGTAGTTCCGTCCATGAGGAAGGACATAAGTCCAATTGAGGCCCCTGAGGAAGTTATCCAGAGTAGGGTATATAGCCGCATAGCCAGTAAATGGTTATGGTACAGTGCCTGAACATGGAGCAAGTTCAGAAGGCCAATCAGTGTGTAATGAACTGAAGCCAGTGATGCTATAGCCGTGTTGAGAACCCTACAGTGTGTGCCGTTGTGCGAACCTCAGAGTTAAAGACAGTCAGTGTACACAGTACAATGCACCTTAAGCTTTTGGATCATGACAACCAACCTAGAAGCATGGTTTCGCCAATCAGCATGGCAAGTACTGTGATCCTGCAGCGGAGCATACTGGTCAAGAGCAACTCCCCAAAGGATCATGTAAGCCCTCACCTTGATAGTACGTATAAGACCTGAGGCAGATGTATCCCAGTTTTCATCATTAGTCTAAAATCAGCTTGTAAATTTGTTGCGATATCCTAAAGGACAATCTGAAGGTATGTAAGGTATCATTCAACCCATTCCAAAGAAAGGAAAGAATCACGCACTGCCAAACAGCCCACGACGACGCTACAGAGGTATTGCCTTTGCAAGAGAAATCCAGAGTCAGAGAATTCTTGGTCTGCCATGAGAGATTGCTGGGTCTTTCTTTTTCGCGAGCTTATCTACTGGCCGAGAGCTTTATATCAGCGAACTGCCAGAGTGGTGTCAATGGTGGGACTTAGTGTAACTGTTAGTCTTCCGGAAACCGCTTAACCGAACCGATGGCAACGCTAGCCCGGACAAACGGGGCAAAGAGCAAACTAGATCCAAAAACCAACAGATGGGACGCAACACTCTGTTGGCATCACCAGGCATCCACGGATTGGATAGCCCCAGGTCCCAGGACGACGTTCCTGGACCAGAGCGGTCCAGTAAGGATACAACTATCATGCATCGCTAAACTTGTAGACGAGTCAACTGTCACGGTGCAACCTGAAGGAAGTCTTAGCAGCTCATGCCGACGTGACATGAATGATACTTTTCATTTGAGTTTGAGAGGAGGATGTCAAATTCTAAAATTTTCTTTCGCAACCGATGAGAGATTGAGGGGTAGTTAACGGAAGATAGGACGTCGCTCAAGGGTGGGTGTTGGTGGTGCGATCTCATTTAGAGGAGCTGTGGAGGGGAAAAAAAAGAGTTGCTCGCGTGGGAATCATTCGGGATCCATGCTTGTCTGTTTTCCCACGCACCACCCTCAAATGATACGGAGGAGTCTCGTCGGTAAGTGGAGGGGTTCTGCGGTTTCTCAAGTTTCTGAGTATGCCTTGAGCTGATGCGAAAAAACCTTCTAACTTAACATTCATCATTACACTCCCCCAGCAGTGAGCGCACGGTATATAGATACAAAGTTTATTCATGTACAAATAAAGACCGTCAACTTCCCAACCACCCACAACACTACAGCAACTAACAAACCCCAACCCACAATGCTAACGTGAGATGATCTGGCTCTAGGCATGGTGGCTTCGTATGTATTAATATTCAGTAGTGTGCGTGTGCGTGTGTTCCCCCGGGATGTTTGGCTCCTCAACGTGCAGGCGAGACAAGCGGTAAATTTGAATTTGTCCTTTTATATGAATGGTAGTGAGTAGAGGGGACTTTTTTGTGTGTGGCGGCATGTATTACGGCTCACCTTACAGCGTTCTTTACATTGTGAATCTGATGCAGAGACTGAGTCTATCATACCGATATTAGAATTTTGTCGAGGCTCAGAGTTGCTATGTGTCGATCCCGCTGGCCCAAGGCCGGCATCATCATCCTGGATTGGGAGGGCTTGGAAACTTGTTAATATATGTATGTACTACCCCCACAAAATTCGAATAACTGATTCTGATTCTACTCACCGGTTGATATCAGGACGAAGGCTATCAAAAGGATTAAGAGCCGAACTGTGATGTTGAGATTATGAGGAACCATGGTCCATGAACCGTCCAAAGAGACTCGGAGACTCAAAAAAAAAAAAAAACAACTGAAGGACGGGGAGGCGCCCTGCACCCGAGATAAGTTCGTAGTGGTCACCACAGACCTACTTTATACGCTTTCGGACATCGCGGACATCCGTTGCAACTCGGGAGTCGGAATTTGACGAGACCTCTGGTAACTGGTTAATATCTTCCCATTGCGCATCGCTTCGTTTTTTTCCCGCCTCCCGCACGGCAGGTGTTTTTGATTTCTGATAGCACCGTACTTGGGTTTGTGTTGAGTCATGATCAGGATTACAGAATCTTCCCGCTTATTAAACTACGTACTAATACCTTCGCAACCACGGTCGTAGCGTGTTGGTCGGCAAGCCTTAAAGGCGGGAGATCTTCCTCATATTGAAGTCAGTAACAGTAAACATTGCCTGTTCGGAATAGCTCAAGGGGCCTTAAGGATGTCGTGGACTGTGGAAGACAGAGTACGACTACACGGAAAATCGATATCTATTGTTATGCCAGTACTTGTTCAAAATTCGTCGTCGATACCACTCACACCTCGAATTCCCTTCGCGTCCGGGCCCCCAAACCGGTTACCGCACCGACGTTGAGTCCAAATCCCACGCCGGAGATATGTATATGAGCACTGACATATTTTTATTTTGAGGATCTTCGCCGTCCACGGTCCACACACACGCGTACGTTTTCGATGGGATGTGTAGGAGAGAAACTTCGCACGCGGCACACAGTATTGATGATTCGCGGCGGCCCCGCGGAGAAAATTCAAAAGAAGACGATCCGGCGAGCGACGAGCGTTGGTGGTATGAATTTTTTGCGACGGGAGGTTGGCTAAATGCCAAGAGATACTGGTGTGAGATCAGGAAGTGGAAGTGGTTGATCACTGAATATTGAATGTTCGACCTGGCATGACTCGAATGAAAGGAAAGAGTCGAGTATGAGTAATGGGAATCGACGCAGGCGGCAGTGGTGGCGCCCAAAAAAGAAGTATAAAGTGTGCCCTCCAACGTTGTGCCAACCCTTCAAGCTTTAAGTTCTAGGCCAGGAGCCCTCGCCCTCTGTCTCTTTTTTTCTCCCTGTGATGGTCATGCTCATTGCTCAACATCTAGCTTTCATACTCGGGTGGTTTAACTTTCCTCCATTCGAGGCTGACCAGTGACAGCGACCCCGGGCCACAAACTCCTACTTTTGAGTCTATGTCCCTAGCCGCTCCGGTCACCAGCACCACCAGTACTACTTCCCTCGCCAAATATCTCCAGGACACAACAACCAAGGCTGACAATGCTGGAAATTGTGAGTACTTACACTAACACCCAACCCATTCCCTCCCCCCTAAAATGCATATGCACCGATACAAACCCGCCTGTTTCGATTGCCTGGTGACGGAGACTCGGTCATGAATGGTACGTGAATAAAATCGATACAACTAAACCATCGAGCTTTTCTCTCTCTCTCTCTCTCTGAGTTGAAGGTGTTTTGTACTCAGCATGAATCGGTGAGAGATTGGATTGTAGGAAAATTCAGGATCCTGGATCATAAAAAAAAATACAGGCGCCCTGCACCCGAGATAAGCCGTAGTGGTCGACAACACAGACCTACTTTATACCCTTTCGGACATCGCGGACATCCGTTGCAACTCGGGAGTTGGAACTCGACGAGGCCTCTGGTAACTGGTTAATATCTTCCCAAATCCCATCGCGCACCGCTTCATTTTTTCCCGCCTCCCGCACGGCAGGTGTTTTTGATTTCTGATAGCACCGTACTTGGGTTTGCCTCGATGTGTCATGATCAGGATCTCAGAATCTTCCCGCCTATTAAACCTTCGCAACCACGGTCGTAGCGTGCTGGTCAGTGGTCAGCAAGCCTACGTCCATTACAAAGGCGGGAGATCTTCCTCATATCGAAGTTAAGTTAGTAACATTGCCCTCTTCGGACCTTTGTGGAATAGCTAGTACAAAGTTGGCGTTTCGTATTCTTTCTCCTCCTCGGGAAGTCTCTCCTCCAACACAGACTACAGTTGACGGTCGTTTTGAATGAATAACCGTTTTTTTTTCTCTCTCTCTCTGTCAAGGTTCGTGAAGACTTGAGGGGCAAGTCAATTAAACCTTTCATTGGTTCGCGTACGGTTCCGGTCATCTCTCATACTCGCCTTCATCACCTACTCTGAACTCAACTGAGGTCTTTTGGGATTCCGGATTCCGGTACACTCAGGCTTGCAAAAAAAATTCGTCGTCAATACGATCACCTCGAATTCCCGGGCCTTCGCGTCCAACCCTAAACCGCACTAGGCTTACTCAATTCCACGCCAATTTATGATAGGAGATACTGACATATTTTCATTTTGAGGATCTTCGCCGTCCACACACACGCTAGTGGAGTTGGTACGAGATTTCATGCACATGGCCGAGGTCCAGTCACTACTAAGGTGAATAGGTACAGATACAGAGACGAAAGGAAAAGCCATCGCACGAGTCTTTCTCGCTCATCAGGCCTCAGGGCCTCTGACTGATACTTGAGTAGAAAAAAAGACAGTCGGAATGATCAATAGCCCACCGCGAGAGTCGAACTCGCAGCCTTCAGATTTCCAATTTCCAGTTATGCCAGCCACCCTGTAATAAAAGTCTGACGCTCTATCCGATTGAGCTAGGCGGGCCGTATGAGGTCATGTGGCGTGCGGCGTCCTGTGTTCTTACGCCTTACGCACCGAATTGAATTGACCGGAGCCAAAAGCTTTGTCATCATGACACAGGAAACAGAACGACGGCGGGCGTACTGTACATAACTCTGCCTCGATGGCTGGCACGTTTACGACTTTCTGATTTATCACCCTAACCACGACCTACAACCATGCCACCACCACGACCCACGATACGAGACGCAGATGATTCGATTGTTCTTTCTGATTTGGTGCGGACGGGGGAGGCGTCGAGGTTGAGGAGGAGAGGAGCTATTAGGTCTAGTCATCAGAGGGTGGCTAGTGTTGGCTCTAGCACGAGTACGAGTACGGGTGGGAGTGTCGTTTATAGGCTCTTTTGTCGGGGAGGAGGAGGGGAAGACGCAGGGACAGGGACAGGAGAAGGAGGAGAAGGACAGGGATGGTCAGACGAGCCGTTTCGACCAGATTTGTTCTCCACCACAAACCCCACCTCCACCTCAAAGGGCAAAGCGAAGCAACTCGGAGGCGGAGGGTGTGGAGCGCTCATCCACCTCTCCGCCTTCACCACCCCCACCGACTCCCATTCATACACGTCCACAGATAAACCTACATCCCTCGTCGTGCCCCTCGATGCTGTCTACTTCCGACAACAACAACCAGTGCAACCAGTGCCACGACCCGAAGACCCCCGTTCACCATACCCGCCCTCACCCATGTACTCCACCGAGTTCGAACACGAATACGGTTACAGTTACTTTGACCCTTCACATAAACGGCCAGAAGACCCCTTTACGGATATTAACGAAGATCCATGCGTGCTGTCAAAGAACGCGTGTGGGTGTATCACTGAGGGGGTTGGGTGTCAGAGTTGGTTAGTCTTTTCTCTCTTTCTTTCGTTCGTTTCGTTTCTCTGAGCTCAAGGATTTTCTTGTTTCTTGTAGTGGTACACCGATAGGAACGCGATTTCGCCCCTGTCGTGCTGCTAGGCATGCTCATTCACATCATTCGCGAACCACAACGACCACAACGACGACGACGGCTGCTTTGGATTTCACATTATCTAGGTTACATGACGACGAGGAGGAAGAAGAAGATTCCGGAGACGAAGCATACGTCGAATATACTTTTTTTGCCGATGTCGTCGATGCCGTCGCCTACCCCAACCCCAACCCCAACCCCATCGCCAACCCACCACCACCGCCCGAAACCGACACCGATTTCGGAAGATGGGGAAGACGAACGAGCCTATGGATGCCACCCACACCCGCACCCGTCCAACGTCCTCATTTCTATTCATATTTCTCCACCTCCTCCACTTCTACCACCGCCACCACTACTTCTGCGTATACGATCCCCCTCCTAGAGTCTCGGGAACCCCGAGATCGAGATATCTTGGCTGACTTTCTCCGACGGACGACACCTGGAGCTCCCGTGTTCGTTCCCCCTCCTCCGTCTGACTCTCCATTAGTTAGTAGATCGAGACCGATACCGAGACGGAGAATGCGAGTCGGGGAAAACGAGGTGGAGGATTCGTTGAGGAGAGCGGAGGACGTGTTGAGGATGATTGGTGTTGGCGAAGAGACGGAGGAGGAGGGGGAGTCACCGTCTACACCGACGATACCTATTCCTATCGCGAGTCCTACGTTACCGACGCCAGATTTGGTGTTACCGCCATCTCCCTCGTCTCCCATGTCGGATTCTTCATTGACACCTACCCAAACCCAACTCCAACCTCCGTTCGACTCCTCCTCTGATCCAGACCCAGACCCCGAAGTCACACGAGCTCTAGGTCTCCCCTGGGTCGGCTTCGTTGGGACACCTACCGAAGAGATCGACGAGCCTGATTTTGGTTTTGGGCTCGAGTCTGAGTTGGGGTTGGGGTTGGGTGTGTTGTTTGATGGTGGGGAAGAACCCGAATCAGAACCACCCGTGGAAGAAGAAGAAGAAGAGGAGGAGGAAGAGGAAGAAGACCCATGGCGAACGATGCCTGCTCTCCGTGACGTTTCTGATACCGACGACGACAGCTCTGACGACGAAAGAGGTGGTGGTTGGGGGCTTGATTCGGATTCTGATTCGTCGGAAGAAGACGAAGACGAGGATGAGGATGAGAATACCCCACCACTGACTACTGCGGCTAATTGGTATTCCCCTCCTCTCCCTCCTCTCCCTCTTCCCTCACCGAGAGAAAGAGAAAGAGTGGAAGAAGACGGACCCTTACGAAATTGGCATCCACCCCCACCCCCATCCCCTCCCCCCACTACAGACAGAGAATTCCTTCTAAGAGAGATGGAACACACTCGAATACTCACAGCCGCGTTGAGGAGACGTACTCTCCCTCTTCCCCCTCCTCCTCCCCCTGCTCCTTCTCTTCCCCCTTCTCTTCCTCCTTTTACACACTCAACGCTTCCGGTAGGTGAAACGATCCCATACGCACCCGCACCTCCTCCACGGGCACCGACGTTTTCTATGGATTCACCCTCTACTCCTATGTGGGTGCCGGAACGGAATTGGGATGTCGATCATGATTTGAATGAGGGTGAACGTGTTAGGAGGGGGCTTACTGCGCCGAGGATGGAGAGGAGTTTTGCGGGGATGGGGATGGGGGATTGGCTACGCGAGGGGGAGGAGGAAGATGATGATGATGAGAAGGAAGAGGAGGAGGAAGACGACGATGATGAGGGGGATGGTAAAGAGGAAGACGCCGATGGTGCGGTTGTGATTAAAACGGGAAACGGAGGTGGGGTTTTGTTTGCTATGTGATATCTTCCTTGGTGCTGTTTTGGGGTTTTATCGTCCGTCGTCCGGCCCGTTTTTTGCTTGCTTGCTTCTTTCTTGCTTCTTGCCCTGCCCTGCCCCCCTGGATATACATTACATTTTACGCATTTACGCATTTACGTTTTTTTGCATAAGTTCCCGATTTCTTCATTCATCTAACGACTAACGATATGTATCTCTACCTCTTGCCCTCCTACCCCATACCTTTTCACGTTTCTCTGCACCCCTACACACCACACTCTACACTCTACATCGGTTTCTCTCTCCGCTTTCGCTAGGAACCTTGGAACTCGGAACGAATTTTCTTTATGTACGATAAACTCTTTTACCTACTTGACTCGCTGTTTTATACTAATTGTTGTCGTCCGTCGTTGTCGCATTTCTACATACATACATACATTCGGTTTTTTTGCTTGCTTGTTAGACTTTTAGATCTTGGAACTCGAAGGTTGGAGGGCGTTATACATACTTAGACAATTCAAGAATCAAGAATCATATTGAAGAAAGAAGAAGAAAAAAAGCGAAACCCTCGGCTCGGAAAATATACGAACTGACCCCGAGAATACATCCAAATCCCTGCCCTAAACCTTTTTGGCTCGAGGTGTGTTCGAAAGCCCTGCATCCACGGAGTCAGAGTATTGGACGTCGAGAGCTTGAAAGGAAATCAGAAGCGGTGGGGGCGTCGAGTTGACTTTGGGGCCCAGGAACAGACGAGTGCCTAAATGGCCCCCCCCCCCTAAAAGAGGGATACCAGATTCCTACGCTCAGCGGTGTCCTCTTCTTTTTCTCCTCTCTTTTTTTTGCGTTGTAGGTGGGTGCTGCTCTACTATCGCGAGATTGAAGAAAACACAAGGACTTCCACGCCTGTGTTACGAGTCAAATCCTTGTTTTCATAGAACCTGCATTCTCTCGATGAGTCGAGAAGCCCCATCAACAAGACGAAGTTCAAGAAGCTGGAAATCATGCAAAACAATAGAGGAGATTGAAGAGGATTTGGGAGAGCATGAACGCTTGGGGATTTGGTCGATTCGATTCCTTCAATCCAGTCCCTTGGTCTGCTATTTGAAAGAACATCAATCATCTTCAACATCGGACACAACAGTGGGTTTGATTTTTCCGTGGGTCAGCTACCTCTTCTTTGGACAATTCTTGGCGAATTTACAAATCTACCGGTTGGCGATCTTCTGTCGTTTCACCCTGTGATGTATCTCAACGGCAGGACGTACAGCAAATGCCAATGGCCGCGATGCCCTACTTGCGTTCGATCCGGCGTCACCGGGCGTGAGGTTGTTCCTCACCAGCTAGCTAGCTAGATACACAGCGCGGTCCTACTCAGAACTGCCGCGGTGCGAAGTGTAAGTACTTATCCCGCTGCTTAACCGAGCTTTTCATCGTTCTACTACAGTCGGTTTGGATGTTCAGGGCCCCATACTAGGCTTGGAAACATCTCAAGATATCTCTACAGCCTGTACTAGCATCTGCTTCCTTGATTGCTGATGTCCCTGTGACCCACCAGATTCCTCTGACTGCAACATCGCGGCGACGGGTGGCATGGATTACGATGATCGTACAGCATCTTTGGCCATGTGCTACTCCGATATAAATACCTTTGCCTTTCTTCAAGCCAATGAGGCCCGGGACTCGAGCATAGTGCCATGACCAAAGATCAATCCCTCCAACCACTCTTAACGTCACAAAGATCTCACTTGTGCTACCTAGTGGTTGGCTCGCTGACAGTGAGTCCGTCTCGATCTGGGGTGGCGGGGATGTGTAAACGCTCACACAACCTCCTGTAGATTGTCCTTTGGGATATTGTGACCCACTTTCGGGTTGATCTACGACTACTGCGCAGGACTGGTATACACTTGCCTCAGGTGATATACATATTGTCAAGGTCATCTTTTACGCGGTCCCTCGACTGCAACCCCGGGCTTAATATTGCTACCTACGCTGTAGGCTCACCATGGTCTGCTTTTTGCTGTGCGAGACGGTGTTACTGAGTAAGTGATCCCATTCGTGGATCGTCATATAGAACCTTTCTTCTCAATGACCTCAAGCCGCTGAAGTCGGTTTATACTGTGGCATCTTGGAAATCGCTATGACATCTTTGGGATCTCTCCATAACGCCTTGAAAGGCCTAATGCACCTATTACACGTCCGAGCTGTTTACATGAACCGTCCTTGGGTTCTCCGATTCTTCTCCCTTTTCTGGATGTTATCCTCAGGAACGACAATCGCTACTAGCCCCTTCATGGTCAGCGGGGCCACCATCTCCGGAGGTTCATGCATGCATATCCGTTTCAACGCCACCCTCCAACAACTCATCTTCGCAATAAGCACCGTACACGGCACGTGTATCGTCCTCGCGATGAGCAACAGCCTCGTTCTATCCCCTCCAGACTTTCCCATCACCAAGAAGGTGGGGCTCATCGAGAGAGTGAAGACTTCAATCACGGCGAAAGATCTCCCGACGTTCTCGAGATCTTTCCTCCGACACAGTCAGGGGTATTATCTGTGAGTGGCCGATCTCTCGAGTATAGTCAAAAGAAGAAGAAAAAAAGACTGACTCCGCGGCACCAAGTCTCCTGATGAGCATCAACCTCCTCACGACTATCGGGATTAGCATCAACGCTGTTCCGCTCGCATATCGCGTAGGGACGCTGTTCGTGATCTATGCTGTCCTCCATTGCGCGTCTTGTTCAATTTTTCGGAATATCGGAAAGGCGAGATACGTTACCCAGGATCTCTTCGACGACCTACCGCTATCGTTTCGTAGTCCGTCCTCTCCGCGACATGGAACAAGTTCAGTGTTGCAAGAGACTCCAGGTGAACGGGACAATGTATCAAAAGGAGAGACTCGGAACGGTTGAATGATTGAGTATAAGAGGCTCGTGATTGACCCGCTCAGATACGTTTGCGGTCCTAGCAGGAGCGTGAGTAAATACCCTAAGATATGTACGTGACAATTCCTCGTCCATGGAGCAACTGGAGGGATCGGTGAATTATAGTTGCATAGCTAACAACGTACCAGTAGCTTCTCAAGCTCATTCGTCGGCGCGAATACATACATAATTCCGATTATTTTTTTCGACGTGCTACTGCACCTCTGGACTCGCCGCGACGGTAGGTGATTAGGTACCTCGATGGAGGGAAACACTGGGAGCCGCAGAACAATGTATCGTCACGTGGAGGCATGTGGAGTTGAGTCGCTGAAAGTCCTTAGTCCTTGGACCTTAGCCTCTTACCATCATCATCGATTCACGGTCATTGAACAACAAACTTTACTCGTTCTTTCCTCACTCTTATGAACCAGATAACCCAAGAGGTACCAAGCTGGGTATCCCCTGTTTTTCAAAAATTCGAATGTGAGTCCTGATCGGGACTATGCAGTGACAATTGCGTCTATTACTTTGCTCGCAGTACGACGAGTCGAGGCGACAAGTTATGGATTGAATCGCCGCCCTTGTTCCCAGTGTGCTCCTACTATGGTCGGTAAAAGAAAACTCTCGAGAGTCGGCTTGGAGGCGACTCGCGAGTGGCGATTCCAACTGATACTAAGTTGACCCTGAGCCCAACGGGGCACGATACATTCATACCAGATTGAACAGACACGGGATGAACGACCACACGATCTCAATATACGAATAGTTCACAGGCTGCAGTAGTAACCACCTGATGGGTGGCGGGAGGCAGGGCGCTCAAGGTTCTAAAGCCAAATTTTAAGCACCTCGCGCCGCGTTTCAGACTCTCATTCGACCTAAACATACCTCGGGAGGCAATGCCCGTGGTTATGAGCAGTTTGAGACCTAAATGCAAGTGGTTCAGTAGGCATACAACGAAGATACAAGCTTCACCGACCTGTCTTTAGATCATCAACACTATTGAGCACAGGCTAGTCTCCCGTATGTTGCAATGCCCGTAAACCCAGAATTTTGCTGTGGGGTTTATACTTGACAAGCGGGAGCTATGAGAGTGAAATTACTCGATCGTGATGCGCCGAGGCAAGTGCAATGCCCAACACAATATGGCTCCCACAGTGCCGGGGATCCAGCTTTGATTCCGAATAGGAGCAACGGGATACTCCCAACAGCTAGGTACGGCCCAACAGCAATATAAAGGGCGCCCGCCCACAGTTTTGTGGTCAACTATCAGGCCAGGAGCCCCCTCTACTTTTCAGCCCCTTTCTTTCACGTCTTCTCTCTCTTTACTTTGATACATCCAAGCCACGCTAGACGCTGGTCATGGTTTCTCTCAATTTCAACGCACAACTATTGTTTTCTTGTGTCAGCCTTGTTCTCGTATCTAGTGGTGAGTTTTGTGATTGTATAACGCTAGTCCTTCGTGGGAGCTTACACTCTAATCCGCATCTCAGTCCTCGCAACCCCAGTGAACAGTGGCTTGAGTCGTTCGTTCTCAGCACGAGTGCTCTCTCGACAGGTCTCCCCACTATTGTTTGAAATATCCGACACATCAAGCTTCGCGCCAGATTGCAAAGACCGTTGTAGCAGTATTTACAACACTCTCGCTGTAAGCCTATTCATGCCGCCAATCCCCGACCCCTTCTGCTTAAGACATTACCCCCTCCCTAGTTCTGTGGTGCGTGGGCCGAGTGTACATGCACTGACGCAAACAGCGACGCATTGGCCGCTTGTGACGACTGTGTTGGGACCAGATACCCTAACCAAAACTTTCGGGCCCAGACTGACATGAACGGTGCGTGCGGACATACACTTTTCGAGGAATCATGCGTTTGGACTAATCGTCTTTTGTGACGAATGTATATAGAGTTCTGCAAGACAAACAACGTTAATGTCGAATCTCCAACCACAGTCGAGTCTCCAACCACAGTCGAGTCTCAAACCATAGTCAAGTCTCAAACCACACGCACCAATGATGCCACCCGGGTATTGGCAGGTTTCGGTGCAAGCGCCGCTGCCCTGATGGTTGCTAGTGCAGCGTTGTTCGTCTAGTTTGGATTGTGGATGGAGCTCAAACTGTAGTTGAATGTCGAAATTGAATTTCATTTGAGGATGGGTTTGCACTTGCCGTTGCATCGTTCTTCCATGCCCGATCAAGGTCAGTCAAATCCACACGTGAAAGGACACTAGTAAAACATCCACATGATTCTGAACTTGAGAGAAAGTTGGGATCTTCCTGAAAGAACATATGCACTCGAACAGCAATAATCCTTTTGAATTCTGTGTGCAGTACATCAGGAAGACGAGTAATTTTCCGGCAGCCGGTTCCGGCCTTTTTCGACCCTTAAGCCATTTTCGCAGGCTGAACGGTTGAACAGCCGCAAAAAGTGGCCCAAATATCTCACTCGGAGGTCAGGATTTTGTCAATGTGAAGGAATAAATACCATCAGCAATGTTGACTCGACATAAAAATGACGGTGAGCTCACATTATCCTAGGGAAAGCTGGCTGTATGACCGGGTCTTTACATGGAAAATCCAGCCTGCGGGAAAACAGACATAGCCGGTCTGGACCCGGCCGTCACCAGCAAACCCATGAAGACATGATCAGTGACTGACGAGGCTGACTCGCAGAAGACAGGCTCACCTTGGACAATCAGCAGATGTAGAACTAATATTAGAATAATACATGTTGACCAGTGACTGAAAGTGCGGCCTCCAGTCTAAATGAACCTGATCAGAGACTTACGTGCATAGGCCAGGCAAAAGCGAGGTGATCAGGTCATGATCAGGTTTGCTTCAGAATAAAACCAACTGGTCAGGTTGTGATCAGGGACTGAACCGACACGGTCAGGGTAGAACTAAATTGTCAGGTAAACGTGGGATGCAGGTACATTGTCAGGACATGATCAGGACGAGTTAGTACACTCCAAATCATCTTTCAGCCCCTGACCCCGGGCTCAGTACAGAAGTATCACTTCGAACCGGTGGTCGAGACAAAATAGCTAAGTCCTTTGTCACGTTCCGTGACCCGCCTAACCATACGGTCCTTCTCCATTTGGATGACAGTGGGCCGCCACGTCACGCAGACGGGTGTGGGAATCAGCTCGAGCCAACTGTGCAGTTGTCGGCAACTTCCGAAGCCACTGTATTTATGGTCAACAATAATCAACTCTTCTTTATCTCGTGTCTTTTCCCCGTCGTCCCTCTGTCGCCTTTACTCTGTCTGTTCCGCTGATGATAACAACTCGCACAACCGCCTTCTATGGCCTGCTCATTCATGTTCATTCGTGAGATATAACAAAACAAGTGCGCATTTTGGAAACACTTTTCTGACTGATTTTCGCCTGAATTAATTTTTCTTTTCATCTTCCAGGGTTTCTCCTCAAGGTATTTTGGGTCATCAAGGGTGAGTCTATGCGCTACGGAGTCTACGGGTGAGTCCTCCGAGTTATATTCCTTCAACATGCACTGATTTTGCCTGTCCGTCACAGTTTCTAGCCATCATATTCACGTACTACCTCCTTCTCAGTGCTCAGCGCCTCCCTCTGCCTCCACTGTGGTACTCTTTTGGAAGCTAAATCCAGTATGACGCGTCCTAAACCTGGTTCGGTTGTGATGAGGTAGGTAGCTATGTTAGGTATACTAAATTACTATGTGTAGTAAATAGGTGTCAATAATCAAAGATTTTTACACATTTTACTGTCTTTTCGTGTGCGCTCTGTTATACCGTGAATTGAGCCTATTGAGGTCTAGTCAATGTACTCATCCTGATGCGACCTGATCAGTGACTTTGACCTGATGAGACCTGATCAGTGACCTTCAACCTGTTGGCGCTATTTCAGCTGCTGTCATGTTAATTGTACATGTCAATTTATGACCAGTCTGAAGTGTACAGGTCTGTTTGTTATTCACCATTAGGTGGACGCCGAGTGCTATCAGGATGACGAACCCTGATTCTAGTTAGCGACGTTGATCAGCCCCTGGCCAGGTTGACATCGATTCGCTGGTGGTTTAGCCTGTACAGGCCAAGAACGGCCAGGAACGGTTTTTTCTTATCTTCCTGATGTATTGAAATGAAAATTATCCGGTAGATTGGCTGATCATACTAGTTGATGAGTATGATATTTATCTCGAGAGAAGTTTTGAGCAGAGAGCACGTCCGAAAAGCTAGAAGGAAGTTGAGAGAATTCGTTGCTAGATCATAGGCGGCAGTGTCAAGATGGGCTGGTCCGAAATGCTGCAAACCCACATGTTGAGGGCAGGTCAATGAATCCCGAAGGAGTCGTCCCCCTCCTAGAATCTCGAGAACCACGAGATCGTGATATCTTAGCTGACTTCCTCCGACGGACGACACCTGGAGCTCCCGTGTTTGTTCCCCCTCCTCCATCTTCCCCACCTAGTAGATCGAGATCAAGACCAATACCGAGACGGAGAATGCGAGTCGGGGAAGACGAGGTGGAGGATTCGTTGAGGAGAGCGGAGGACGTGTTGAGGATGATTGGCGTTGGCGAGGAGGAGGAGGAGTCACCGTCTACGCCGACAATACCGATTCCTATTGCGAGTCCTATGTTACCGACGCCCACTGTGTCAGATTTGGTCTTACCGCCGTCTCCCTCGTTGGCTTCTGCATTGACACCTACCCAAACCCAACCCCAACCCCAACCATTCCCGCTCGACTCCTCCTCCGATTCAGACCCAGACCCCGAAGTCACACGAGCTCTGGGTCTCCCCTGGGTTGGGTTCGGTGGTACACCTACCAAAGAGATCGACGAGCCTGATTTTGGTTTTGGTGGGTTGGGTGTGTTGTTTGATGGTGGAGAATCAGAACCAGGACCCCCCGAACCACCCGTGGAAGAAGAGGAGGAGGAAGAGGAAGAGGAGGAAAGAGGAGGAAGACCCATGGCAAACGATGCCTGCTCTACGCGACGTTTCTGTTCACGACGACAGCGACAGCTCTGACGACGGGGGTGCTGGTCCGGGTCGGGGGTGGGGGTTTGATTCCGACTCTGATTCGGATTCTTTGTCAGAGGAAGACGAAGATGAGGAGGAGAATACCCCACCACTGACTGCTAGTTGGTATTCCCCTCCTCCCCCTCTTCCCCCGCAAAACGAAAGCGAAAGACAAAGAGTGGAGGGGGAAGACGTACCCTCACGAACCCAAACTCAAAACTGGTATCCACTCCCGCCCCCACCCCGTCCCCTCCCCCCGCTACGGACGGAGAACACCTTCTAAGAGAGATGGACCTCACACGTACCCAGGTTCGGATACTCACAGCCGTGTTGAGGAGACGTACTCTTCCTTCCCCTCCCCTTCCTTTTCCACAGGTTCCGGTAGGTGAAACGATCCCATATGCACCTGCACCTCCCCATCGAGCGATGGCACCGACATTCTCTATGGATTCACCCCCTCCATTGGTTTCTCTCTCTTCGTTGGAACCTTGAAGGACGGAACGGAACATCGTCATTGTCTCAGTTTTCTATGTACGATAAACTCTTACCTACTAACTCGCCTGCTTTGCTTGTTCTATACTAATTTGTAACGGGCTAAATTTCTGCCTATCTCATTTCTGGGACCCCTACCTTTTTACCCAATTCCATACCCCTCTATACCCCCTTCATATCCACCATTCGAGCTCTCTATTCTCATCTTTCATCATGTCTTTTCATCATTCTCCACTCTTCACTCCTACATCGGGTCCCTCAGACAACCTCCAGCATACTCCGGGACTCTATTCATCCATTCTGGGACTTCAACATCTCACTCCGGGACCCCGTGAACTTGCTCTAGGACCCCATAGATCCATCCCGGAAACCCACACGGTTCACATCAGGACCCTGACCGCTTTTTCCGGGATCATCACAATTTATTCCGGGATCCCTTTCCTCATATCAGGACCACATGCGGCACATTCTGATGGTCCCGGAATGACTCACACCTTTTCTGATTCTCTCTATTTCGCTCTGATTCCCCTTTCTACTCTGTAATTTACCTATATGGACTTATACCTTTCTCACACCCGAATAGTATATAAAGTACATGTAGAACCTCCATGTACTTTAGTTCGGCTGTATTGTCTCTTATCCAGTCAAATGTCTATCAAAGCTTATTAGCTGAGTATTCTTTCAAGTCTGTGGCATACTTACTGTCTCTGTGAATTGCACATCACATCTTACAGGTGCAACCCCTTGTTGGTTCAGGTCTCTGGATAGAACCTTGATCAATAGCGACTGTCCGCGTTACCCAAAGGACCCTCTTGTCTTATAGTACTGCTCACTGGAGGCTCGCAGTATTCTCCTTCCTCATCACAGCTACTTGTCGGGAGCTTGTAGTTGCCACTTCCCTCTCTTCTCATCCCTCGCACTCTTGTTCAGGTGGTCCTGAGTCCAGGATATGAGATTCCGCCAACCCAGTCAAGGACCCCAAGGCTTTGTGGTTTTACTGGCTATCCCTTAATTTCCGCCATCATTCCCCTCATTTCCGCGTCACTTCCTACCTTCCGCGACTGGATTCGTGCCCAGAAATCACGACCCTTACATAATTGTCGTCGTCACATTTCTACATACATACATACATTCGGCTTTTTGCTTGCTTGTTAGACTTTAGACCTCGAAGTTTCAAGGGGGCGTTATACATACATAGAAATTTCATGAACCGTGAATCATCGAAAACATGTATCAAAGGGCGAGGGCGTAAGCGGAACTCCCGGGTGTTTTTATGTCAATTACGAACTGGGATACATTCTTGAAGTTGGGACGAAATAGCGAGGTACCCTCACGTAAAGACATATGAAATTGAGTCCTTGGACCTTGGCCTCTTACCACCATCATCAATTCAAACAATAAACAAAATCAGCGAATTTTCACTCGTTCTGTCCTCACCCCTTATGATACAGAGCTCGTATCAAGCTGGCCAGTGGTTGCTCCCCTTTTCGAATGTGAATCCTGATTGGAACTGCAGTTACAATTATGTTTACTGTAGAATTAACCCTCATTTTCGCCACTGGATAGTCAGCTATGCCCTCTTCGGGACATCTGATCGCCTCCACTGGAACCCCGTTCAACCTCGTCCGGCCCTCGTGATTCGCTTCTACTGACTCGGTAGTTGCAATCTGATTCTTTACTGAAGATTCGTGATGACTGACTCCTGTACCTCTCCAGGGCATCGTGTTCAGACTCAAACTGATACGAATCACCAATCAAGCCGGTTGCCTCGAGCACGATAACAGTATCGTTATCGGGAGGGGGAGTCAAGGTCAGAGTGGGACTTAATGAGGGGTTCCCGAGGTTAAGTTTGAAATGATTATCAACCTTCGCTCTCTGGGGCGCTCGGGATTACTTTTGCACCAGTGACTAAGAAATACTGCCACTCATCGCCCGACATTCACACAGATCGGTGGCTTTACCCACCGTTTCCCAAATTGAGGTGCCTGCGCGAGCAAGTGAATCTCGACGATTCGGATCACTGAGGAACTGATGTGACTCGACCGTCGCAGGATATATAAGAATGTGTTCCATATTCACGACCAAACCTTCATATGTCTCATATATGGAAAACTTGGAAACTTTGGACCCAACGCTCCAAACGCACCGGCGTCACCTTTGTTGTATAGCTGTGGGCTCATTAGCGGTGAGTTTCATTTTGTCTGGCCGACCAACCTCGCTTAGCCTGAGAACACTATAGGCCCACCTTTGGGACGTCTTCCTACATGCACGAGTTGACTTTCAACTCATGCGCAAGTCCGGGTTCCACCTCCCGCAGGCCACATATGTGGCAATGAGGTGAGCTCACATCGAACATTCAAATGGACTGAACCTCTTACTACGTCTAATCAGACTTGTTTGCTTCGCCCTTCTGCTATGTGAAACTGTGCTCTTGAGTGAGTCTATCAATTCCATTATCAGAACATAGCCGCGATGTTTCTATTGATTTTCTTCTTGTGTACCCAGGCGCACCTATTGGTCCTCCGAATTGTCGTGCCCTTCACCTCACGATAACATACATGTGGTCCCTTCACTTCATCTTGATGGGGGGACTTCACCTGCTCCAAACGCGTGCCATCTCCCTTGACCGCATTTGGGTGGTACGAGGCCTCTTCATTGTATGGGCGCTATCCTCCGGAGTCTGTCTGGCACTCACACCTTACACTTTTGATGGAGGCACAATTGGAAGAACAGACCTATGCATGCACACCGGCCTCAACCCCACCCTCCTGCTAATCAAGCTGGGCATTGCAGTATTACAACGCACTCTAATTTCCGTTATAGCATGTAACGGACTCATCCTTGCTCCCGAGATTTTTACCACGGGCCAATCTCGATTTCTCGAGAAGGTAAAGGCCGCGATCACCGCCAAGAATATTCCCTCGTTCTCAAAAGGACTTCTACGAGACGAACAACGCCAGTATCTGTGAGTCGATATGTTTCCAGCTTCGATATGCTCCGGTTGTGATCTCCATTTTTAGAATAGGACTATTTCACTTCCTGGTGATCATTCCCGTAATGAACAACAAGACTATCCCACTTGCATATCGCATCGGATATACAGTCATAGCCTCCGTCTTTATTCATTGCAGAGCGTGCTCAACTTTCCGGAACGTCGGGATATCGAACCATCTTCGTGAAGACGGGATGATTGACATGAACGAGTTGATCTCCTTTCGGTCCAGGCCGGATAGTATTAACCTCCGGGCCTCTCGAGAGGCAGGTATTTCGCGCCTTGAAGAGAACCAAAATCCGACAAATACAGACGCGGTAAGCGGTAGTTTGACCTCTCAGCCTACGTCCCGCTTCTCATATGAGCTGACAGCACATCGAAATGATTTAGCCAGGAGGCAGGCAAACGTTTGCGAATGAGTCGGTCTAGCTGATGGCTTGCCTTGTCTTCGACTCTTAGTACCTCTCCCGGCTTCTTTGTCCATTTTATCCTTCCTACGTTTGATTTCACTACGAAGCTGTACCGCTGAATGTAGTATCGATCTCGGGATGCCATTTTTGTAACGAGCGCCTGTTCATAGCCTGGTCTGAGTTGTGGGACTTGTGGGAAGGAAGGCTTCTAGATCTATTAGCTACCGACTAACGACCCTGAAAACAGTTTATTTTTGTGCTCCCAAAGTCCTTCACGGCCGCACCTACTGCCCCTCTTGGGTGGAAAAGAAGATCAGACAGATCAGACAAGATCTACCAAGACTTCCCTTGTAGCAAGTTGAAATTTTTAGTACTGAGTTGTATTTACACATACAGAGCAACTGCAAAGGTCAAAACCTCGAGCAAAACGCTTGTTTATTTTACCGTCAACTGTGTTGGAGGAGAGTCTTGGAGAGACTTCCGAGGAGAAGATTCGAACGACACTTGCTCCCACCGAGTCGCCGATCGGCATACGCGGAATTTGCCGGAAAATGCCATGTGATTGTGATTTACTTATTCGAGGTCTTTTGCACTACTTCCTTCGTCCGTTTTTTGCATCCCTACCATCTTGTCTTGTCTTCTAAGCAGACTTCAGGAGTTGCGAAGGTGAATAATTTCCCACTCAATACACCTGGTATTGATTGCGTGGATTCGCTTCTCGTCCACCGTCCAGCTCACTCCCAATACCCTACTGGAGCCTACCGAATCCTATCGCATCACGCGTCTCACCGTAACCCGTCTGAGACCACCGATGACAGTAATAAGTCTTGAAGGCTTTCATCTCTATCGTATCCTAATCAACTGGCGGCGGGTAAACGAAGCTTCAGAAGGGTGAGAGCGAATGCATCTTTCTTCCTGCCAAGCTCTTGACCTCCGAGATAGGCCACGGCTACTTTCGAAGAACGGCGATTCGACAACACCATGCACAGCGTAAAACGGCGAGAATAGATTGACGGCGAATTGCAAGAAAATCCATTTTTCCCGGAATTTGCTAAGAAGTGACCCAATGCCATCCATGACTACAATTTCCACAATTTCCCAGCACGCACCAGAATACACCGAGAATACACAACCCGTTTTCCTATCCACACTCGTGCTTACGGGCTTGGACATTTCCAAGGCTTTGCTCCTTTGACTCAGACCGCTTCCAGGCCTGTGTTACGAGTCAAATCCGTGTTCACATTGCGTCTCTATTCCCTCTCTATGTGACCCAGGGCTGATGATTTCATAGGACCTGCATCCTCTCGTTGAGCCGAGAAGCCTGTGGAACCTGCATTAACAAGACGAAGTTTAAGAAGCCGGAGATCATGCAAACAATAGAGGAGACTGAAGAGGATCTGATGGATTTGGGAGATCATGAGCGCTGAGCTTGGGCTTGGGGATTTGATAGAACCAGGTAAGGTCGATATGATCCCTTCAATCCAGTCCCTTGATGCGCCATTTGGTGCACCATTTGGAAGAACATCAATCGTCTCCAACATCGGACACAAAAGTGGGTTTGATTTTCCGTGAGTCAGTCACCTCTTATTTGGACAATTCTCGGCGGTTTCTAAGAGGGTTACAAGAAAATGACATTCTTCTCACAAATCTACCGGTTGGCGATCTTCTATCGTTTCGCCCTGTGATGTATCTCAACGCAGGACGTACAGCAAATGCCAATGGCCGCGATGCCCCGCTTGCGTTCGATCCGGCGTCACCTGTCTCACCGGGCGTGAGGTTGTTCCTTACCAACTAGCAAAGCTGGATACACAGCGTGGTCCTACTAAGAGCTGCCGCGGTGTAGAATGTAAGTACTTAGCCCGCTGTTTAATCGAGCTTCTCATCGTTCTACTACAGTCAGTTTGGGTATTCAAGGCCCCATAGGCTCGGCAACATGTCGAGATATCTCTGCAGCCTTTAGCATCCGCTTCCTTGATTGCTGATGTCCCTGTGACCCACCAGATTCTTCTGACTGCAACATCGCGGCGACGGGTGGCATGGACAACGATGATCGTACAGCATCGTAACAGCATCTTTGGCCATGTGCTACTCCGATATAAATACCTTTGCCTTTCTTCAAGCCAATGAGTACTCGAGCATAGTGCCATGACCAAAGATCAGTCCCTCACTTTTAACATCACAAAGATCTCACCTGTGCTACCTAGTTGTTGGCTCACTGACAGTGAGTCCGTCTCGACCTGGGGTAGCAGGCATATGTAAACGCTCACACAACCTCCTGTAGATCGTCCTTTGGGATATTGTGACTCACTTTCAAGTTGATCTTCGACTACTGCGCAGGACCGGTAGAATACACTTGCCTCAGGTGATATACATATTGTCAAGGTCATCTTTCACGCATTTCCTCGACTGCAACCCCGGGCTTCATAATGCTACCTACGCTGTAGGCTCACCATGGTCTGCTTTTTGCTATGCGAGACGGTGTTACTGAGTAAGTGATCCCATTCGTGAATCGTCATATAGAACCTTTCTTCTCAATGACCTCAAGCCGCTGAGGTCGGTTTATACTGTGGCATCTTGGAAATCGCTATGACATCCTTAGGATCTCTTCACAACGCCTTAAAAGGCCTAATGCACCTGTTACACGTCCGAGCTGTTTACATGAACCGTCCTTGGGTTCTCCGATTCTTCTCCCTTTTCTGGATGTTATCCTCAGGGACGACAATCGCTACTAGCCCTTTCATGGTCAGCGGGGCTACCATCTCCGGAGGTTCATGCATGCATATCCGTTTCAACGCCACCCTCCAACAACTAATCTTCGCGATAGGCCCGTGTATCATCCTCGCGATGAGCAACAGTCTCGTCCTATCCCCTCCGGACTTTCCCACCACCAAGAAGGTGGGGCTCATCGAGATTGAAGACTTCAATCACAGCGAAAGATCTCCCGACGTTCTCGAAATCTTTCCTCCGTCACAGTCAGGGGTATTATCTGTGAGTGTCCTATCCCTCGAGTATAGTAAGAAGAAAAAAAAGGCTGAATCCGCGGCACCAAGTCTCCTGATGAGCATCAACCTCCTCACGACTATTGGGATTGGCATCGACGCTGTTCCGCTCGCGTATCGCGTAGGGACGCTGTTCGTGATCTATGCTGTCCTTCATTGCGCGTCTTGTTCTATTTTTCGGAATATCGGAAAGGCGAGATACGTTACCCAGGATCTCTTCGACGACGTACCGCTATCGTTTCGTAGTCCGTCCTCTGCACGACATGGAACAAGTTCCATATTGCGAGAGACTCCGGGTGAACGGGACAATGTATCAAAAGGGGAGACTCGGAACGGCTGAATGATTGAGTATAAGAGGCTCGTGATTGACCCGCTTAGATACGTTCGCGGTCCTAGCACTGAGCAGGAGCGTAAATCAATACTTTAAGATATGTACGTGACATTTCCTCGTCGATGGAGCAACTGGAGGGATCGGTGAATTATAGTCGCATAGCTAACAACATACCCGTAGCTTTTCAAGCTCATTCGTCGGCGTGAATACATACATAGTTCCGATTTTTTTTTCGACGTGCTGCTGTACCTCTGGCCTCGCCGCGACGGTAGGTGATTAGGTACCTCGACGGAGGGAAACACAACGACGGCGCTGAGTGGGAGCAGAATAAGGTATTGTCACGTGGAGGCATGTGAAGTCGCTGAAAGTCCTTAGTCCTTGGACCTTAGCCTCTTACCATCATCATCATCATCATCGAAAAACAAACAAACCGGTGAATTTTACTCGTTCTTTTCTCACTCTTATGAACCAGATAACCCCAGAGCCACCGCACAGTGGTTCGTACCAAGCTGATTATCCCCTGTTTTTCAAAGTTCGAAAGTGAATCCTGATCAGAACTATGCAGTTACAATTGCGTCTATGATTGCTCGCAGTACGACGAGTCGAGGCGACAAGTTATGATCGAATCGCCGCCCTCGTTCCCAGTGTGCTCCTACTATGGTCGGTAAAAGAAAACTCTCGAGAGTCGGCTTGGAGGCGACTCGCGAGTGGCGATTCCAACTGATACTGAGTTGACCCTGAGCCCATCGAGGCACGATACATTCATACCGAATTGGACAGACACGGGATCAACGACGACACGATCTCAAAATACGAATAGCTCACAGGCTGCAGTAGTAACTACCTGATGGGTGGCGGGAGGCAGGGCACTCAAGGTTCTAAAGCCAAATGTCAAGCACCTCGCGCCGCGTTTCATACTTTCATTCAACCTAAATATACCTGGTAGGTATCTATCATCAGTATACGGCTCGGGAGGCAATCCCCGTGGTTATGAGGAGTTTGAGACCTAAATGCAAGCGGCTCAGTAGGCATACAGCGAAGATACAAGCTTCACCGACCTGTCTTTAGATCATCAACACTATCGAGCACAGGCTAGTCTCCCGTGTGTTGCAATGCCTGCATACCCAGAATCCTGCTGTGGGGTTTGTACTTGACAATCGGGAGCTATGAGAGTGAAATTATTCGATCGTGATGCGCCGAGGCAAGCGTAATGCTCTTAGGTTCCTGTCAACACAATATGGCTCCCACAGCGCCGGGGATCCAGCTTTGATTTCAAATAGGAGCAACGGGATACTCCCAACAGCTAGGTACGGCCCAACAGCAATATAAAGGGTGCACGCCTACAGTTTTGTGGTTAACTTCTCGGCCAGGAGCCCCCTCTACTGTTCAGCCTCTTTCTTTCACGTCTTCTCTCTTTACTTTGATACATCCAAGCCACGCTAGACACTGGTCATGGTTTCTCTCAATTTTAACGCGCGACTATTATTTTCTTGTGTCAGCCTTGTTCTCGTATCTAGTGGTGAGTTTTGTGATCGTATAACGCTAGCCCTTCGTGGGAGCTTACACTCTAATCCGAATCTCAGTCCTCGCAACCCCAGTGAACGATGGCCTGAGTCGTTCGTTATCAGCACGAGTGCTCCCTCGACAGGACTCCCAAACAGTGATTGATCTATCCGACACATCAAGCACCGCGCCAGAATGCAAAGACCGTTGTAGCAGTATTTACAACACTATCACTGTAAGCCCATTCATGCCGCCAATTCCCGACCCCTTCTGCTAACGACATCCCCCCCCTCCCCCCCTAGGGCTGTGGCCCCACTGGCACGAATGCCCAGTGTAAATGCACTGACGCGAACAGCGACGCATATGCCGCTTGTCTCGACTGTGTTGTGACCAGATACCCTAACAATACCTCTGAGGCCCAGACTATCATGAAGAGTGCGTGCGGACACACACTTCTTGAGGAATTATGCGTTTGGACTAATCGTCTTTTGTGACTAGCGTATGTGGACTCCTGCAAGGCACTCAACTTTAATGTCAAGTCTCAAACAATACGCGCCAATGATGCCACCCGGGTATTGGCAGGTTTAGGTGCAAGCGCCGCTGCCCTGATGGTTGCTAGTGCAGCGTTGTTTGTCTAGTTTGGATCGTGGATGGAGCTCAAACTGTAGTTGAATGTCGAAATTGAATTTCTTTTGAGGATGGGTTTGCACTTGCCGTTGCATCGTTCTTTTATGCCCGATCAAGGTTCAGTCAAGTTCACACGAGAGAAGACACTAGTAAAACATCTACATGATTCTGAACTCCAGAGATATGCACTCAAGCAGCAATAATCCTTTGGAATTCTGTGTGCTGTAATGAAACGAAAATTATCTGGTAGATTGGCTGATTATAGTTCATGAGTGTGATATTTGTCGAGAGAGAAATTTTGAGCAGAGAGCACGGCCGAAAAGCAAGAAAGAAGTTGAGAGACTTTGTCGCTAGATCATAGGCGGCAGTGTCAAGATGGGCTGGTCCGAAAATGCTGCAAACCCACATGTTGAGGGCAGGTCAATGAAGTAGAACTTTTTTCGAATACACCCACATTGGTTCTTCACTCCTTCCACGATCACATACTCGCGCCCGGCCTCACAACATACCCTTGAATGTACAAGTGCTAGACTTCCCTGGATAGTCAAGAAGTTCAAGTTATTGGCAAGTAGCCTCTTTTATACGCATCAAGTCTCGATCTCGCGTCAAAACGTTCACTGGTGACTGTATTGTTGTTATTTATGAGTGTAGGGAGTATTATGGTTGGGAGCCGCTTGGTGACACCCGAAACGAAGTACTAAGTGCGTCCAGGTTTTCGTGATTCGCCACCAGACCTCAGTTACGACTTCTAGGTCAAGCGGTGATGCTGGAGACGTGGGTACAAATGTTGTAGAAATCAGTCCTTCCACTAGCGACACTATTCCATGCTGCACTTATCTAGTCCGGTGGGCTAGGCAAATTCAAATGTGCATGTACCGACTCGAACAGCGATCTAACGGCCGCTTGTATCCGTTGTATCGTATCTAATCACCCTAAAGTGGTGGAGGATTCACAAGCTACGGGACGAAGGTTGATGAATGGTACGTGTGCAACGGACTATCATGTGAAGGTGTTGAACGGGGGAGCTGAAGCGCCACCAAATGGAGACCCAGGAGACTCTCCCGGTGGCTGGGGCCGCCGTCGATCGGCGCGTATACCTTACTTTCTCCTTAATCTGTTTGATATTCGAAGCTTATACCATTACCCCTGGTTACTTCTTTCACCCATTGTTTCCGATCATTCCTACATTTCATCCCGTACCTTTTTTCTGTTCATACTTAGGTAGTGCACGATACAGGCGCTTCCCACTTTTGACCTCCGTTTTTCGAGTGGGAAGTGAGTCGCTACGTTTATCTTTTCTATTAATCATCTTACTTACGAGCTACCTAGACACGAGCTAACCGCTCGATACTTACAGAAGGCTATCCCAGGCCAATACCCTCCGTCCCCCTTGGTGGTAGTGGTGTCAATGGTTTAGGAGTTCGGACACTTCGAACTTGAGTAGTATTGTCCGGAGTGATAGTCAAACATTTTAGCTAGGTCTCTATCTGAGCACTGCGATGTTTTGAACTTGACGTCACATTTTTTCCTTCGTATACGTCCCGAAGAAGTCGTCTAAAGAGGGCCAACAGGGTCGAACGGACCCTAGGGTCATTTTCAACTTGAGACGTCTAGTAGGCATATGTTTGTTCCAGAGAGTAACACCGCAGCCGAAGATGAAGACGTCACCTTCCTGAACAAAGCATTGTAATCAGCAGCGACGCTTCCTCTGAATTTGTCACGAGCACGGTGTCGAAGCGAACGTCTCCAGTAATTTAATATTGATTCATGAGTTTCGAAGATCTATCAAGGGGGAGATGTCACTCTGCATCGGAGCCGAGGGCGAGCTCGAAAAACAGGAGGGGAGTCGACGAAGGGCGGTAGATGTCAAGGTGGGGCTAGTCGGAAAGTCCCCGGCGAAAACCCGCGTTGACTCACCTTAGGCACCACTTGTGACAGGTTGAGGTGACCATTTAGGTGGGGTTCTTTGTACGTGAGAAACCCACCTAAATGGTCACCTCCGCGAATGAGGTGCCAGGCACCCGCTCCCCTGCTCCCGGCCACCACCACCTCACTGTTGGTATTGGTACACCTAACGGTACATCCCGCTCCTTTTATCACGTCGATCCATTCCTCTCATCGCTCTCAAGTCCCTTCCAGTGCTTTTTCTTCCGCGCGCATAGGTATTCATGTGCTAACACCACCTCAAGAGCTCCGATTTGTCCAGCCGTATTCTGGAGGATGGAGGAAATCGACGGAAACCCACAGAAAATCATTGGAGGTTGAGGAATGGACTACCGAATGACTTCTGAAACATCTGGGAAGGCTCGGAAAGGAGGAGAGGTACTCGTAGGGCTGCTCAATTCTCAGCTCGTCCTGAGCTCGTCAGCTCATCCCAGCTCGTCAGCTCGTCCCGCGGCTAACTTTACAAAAAAGGAAATACACCGCCCCGAAAGTCAGATGACTTCCCGGATTCTCCGGCGGATTTTGAATGTGTTTCTACTGTCCGAGGTCGCTCAGAGCCTATCGCACGACGCGGTTAGCATACTAAGTCCAGCGCGCTCTCTGTGGCCAGGATGTAAGTAATCACGCGTTGATTTGGAGTCCAAAATCTACGTTTTTTGATTCGGTTTCTCGGGCGCGGCGGGAGCTCACCCCCGGGACGAGCTGACGAGCTGGGATGAGCTGACGAGCTCGGGACGAGCTAAGAATTGAGCAGCCCTCGTATAAGGTTTTGGTGCGTGCTTTTTCCAGCTCTCCCTTCGGCTGAAAACTGATATTGTACGTGGAGCAACCAATATTGCTTCGAAGCCTAACGAAGGACACAGAATTTTACCCCGAATCAGTCTACAGCTCCAGTCCAAGGCTCAAGCTCCAGCTCAACACATGGAGGGGATAGAATGCTCGCCGGCAACCGGCGCCAACATTCACCTCAGCCTCCGCCAGCACCCCCCAAAATCTCATTACAATAAAGCGGAACTCTGGCGTCGAAAAAACAATAGACCAACCTTCATATAGCGCCTCCAACAATCAGCGAACCGCCCATGGTGAGCACCCATCATGCATTTATGGACCACCTCCTCAAATCCTCGTCACCTCAACCTGAGCAATTTCGATTTTTCTATACCATACCGTAAACATCCCCGGCAAATGTCACCCTCTCACACACCATCTTTCACTCACAAAAAAGCTCGGAAGTTGAACCTTGGTCCTCGAATGTTCCGTGAGCAATTATAATGCTACAGGCTTTGCTTCGCCGGCTCGAGTGCTCACCCAACGCAGATACCTCCTACTGAGGTATGTATAGTAAACACATTTCTCGATGGGAACATCCAGATGACCTGATACACATCCCACCGTACCAGAAAAGTTTGGCACCTGAAGTTGTCGCGATTGGCCACAGTGCTATGGCTTCCCCGGCGCTCGTCCCTCCTTCTGAGGTATGTATAGTAGATCTACTCTTGAATCAGGAATCTCAACTAACCTACTCCTTTCAAAGTGCTCAAGGCTATCTGGCACCGCTGTCGAGACTTTCTCGACGCCACCTCAATCTGGTTTGCCCGTCCTCACCCGTGATCCCGAAATTACTAGTATTTTAGACCTCCTTGTACCGTTCGTGGATGAAAGTACGCAACAGACCCTTCCCTTTATTACCGCCTGGATGACTGATTACCCTAGTTCAGATTTACCCATTTCTTACACGACTGTCAGTTCCAAGTATGCCGTCTTGCAGACGGTGGTGATTTTGACCCGCTGTTGTTGTATTCTCGTAGTTGCACCTATCTCAATACAATTAATGGTAACCTCTCGATTAGTCGCCCGCTCTATGGAAGTCTGAGTGTCGTAGAGTAGGCTGCTAGACCAGTACACCCGCCGGGCTTTGCCGGAATTTTAGAACATATGGAAAACATAGGATGGCGTTGCGTTAAACTGTAATATGAGCATGTAATCGAGTACCCTACTGGTCTTGGGTACTCGATGGTATACAACGATCATATATTCGTGCGAGAAGGAGGGACTGACTGTCCGTATTCAAGGCGATACAGGAATCTAAGTCAGTCTGCTCCTCTTAAGGTTTATTGACGTTCAGTTTGACTGTTCGATATACTGAATGTTACGACCATTTCAATAAATCTCATATATTTATGGTGGATAGATATCTATGTGCAGATGGCCGCTGCATGATTTTTTTCGTGAAATTCTTCGATGTGGTGTATACAAAAAATGAAAAGTGGTGTTCGGGCACCTCGGTAACTCCCAATTTCACCAATTTCGACTCAATATGACCTCAGTTTTAGCTCACTTTACTCCAATACGCTAACCTTCGATAGTTTCGTGATTGTTTTGAACTTTGTTTGAGATACAACTATACTTAACGAGTATGAAACGCACAACACTCAATGGACTGGCATTCAGCGGTCTGTATACGAGCGAGTCAAGCTTGACTCGCACCCTTCTCAAGTCCTTTCTGTACCACAGAAAGCCTGTGACCCCGAAAAATTCGGGTATGTGCCTTCATGGCAAGACTGAAGCTCTCGGAGAGAAATCACGTCCATTATTCACCTCGAGGACTGGAACTTGACATACCTAAGGTGAGTGCGTCTGCCGGTAACTCTTACCCCGGCCTCTTCATGATCAAGACCTGGACTTTGCTTTTCGCGTTACGAAAATGAGAAGTTCTTATATGCACTTTGGACACGGGCTTACTTAGACGGAGCGGAATGTAGCATAACGATGGCAGCCTGATGCCCGCTGTGTATTCCATTAGACCCGCAATTTGGTACATGGCAAATATAGTCACACGCCCATACACTCCCACATAAGTGGTATTCCCTGAAGTACAACCCGACAATGTAAGATTACGAGTCTCTCGCGAGTCGCCATACAGTACAAATGAGACTCACCCACCTGTTCTGTCCGGCGCGCGCTCCTCCTGTAGCCTGTAGAACCCATATCTGTACAAATGCAAGCACCAGCTCCTAGAATCCGAACCAATAGGGTTTTGAATCTCTAGAAGCGTCTTTGAGTGCCTAGGACCCGTAAAGAATAGAATGCGGCGTACATATGATACCCTCTCCTCCATGCGCTATCCACCCAAAGCAGTGTCTCTACGACCACAAAGCGTAGAACTTGGAAGGTAATGTTCCTGTTATAGCAGCATATTAGGCGAGTATTTGAGCCCCGATCGATGGGAACAGAGTAGGTAGAATTGACATACCGGGTAGTCCTCCCTGTACCTCAATCTCGCCATATCTTCAGGCCGGTGTGCGCAATCCACTGGCAGCATGTTTCCCTCGGATACAGCACCTATAATGCATAACCTAAGGAAGCAATAGTGAGGGGCTGATTGGTAGTAACATACCTGCTTTGCCCCCTCCCCCATGTACCGTATGGTGCTTGTATTGCAATTATCTCACAGCAACCAGTCCTGAGGGGCCGAAGGCGGGTTACAGCAGAGTATAGCAACCTAAGAAAACATTTCAAAGGCCTGATGGTTGAGAAAGGATAGAATTTCACGTACCTGCTATGTGGTATACAGTGGTGTACCCTCTCCTCCGGAAATATTAGAGGTCGTCTACCTCCATACCCGCATTCTGGAATCATCAGGAGCCTTGATTCTCGGGGTAAGACTGTCCAAGCGGGTATCTGGAGCTTACTTTGTCCTGAACGAGCCGGTGGTCAATACGTGCTACAGCGGGCAGCGAGGGTGGTGGAGGGTCGGAAAGAAGCGTGACAAGCGCCCAAGGGGCTCATCCGCGGAGGTGACCATTTAGGTAGGTTTCTCACGTACAAAGAACCCCACCTAAATGGTCGCCTCAACGTGTGACATGTGGTGCCTAAGGTGCGTTGACTCGGGCACGTCAGCTATATATAACTGTCACATGCGGTTAACTCGACTTCTCGATTCCCTCCACGAACTCATACTCGCCCTCATCACCTACGCGTTGCCATATCCCTCTCGATGGTCGAGTCCGACTTTAGAACACGCAGTAGCCTCTTTCATGTGCGTCAGTGTCTCCGATCTCGCGTGGGAATGATAATTGAAGCTGAATGTGGACATTAGCCACCTCGCGCCGGGTTTCAGACTCTCATTCGACCTAAATATACCTTATCTATGCAAGTTGCATAGATAACAACTTACCAGTAGCTTCTCAAGCTCAGACAATTCCTCGGCGCGAATACATACTCCCGATTTTCTTGACGTGCTGCTGTACCTCTGGACTCCCCGCGACGGGAAGTGATTAGGTACCTCGATGCTGAGGGGAAACACAACGACGGTGCTGAGTGGGAGCGTGGGAACCGCAGAACAAAGTACCGTCACGTGGAGGCATGTGAAATTGAGCCGCGGAAACTTAAAGTCCTGGAACCTTAGCCTCTTACCATCATCACCGATTCACAATCATCGAACAACAAACAAATCAGTGAGGTTTACTTCATCTACCCTCACTCTTATTATGCAGGTAACTCCAGTCACCGTCTCCAGAGCCACCGAGCAGTGGCTAGTACCAAGCTGGTCGTCCCCCTTTTTTTTTTTTTTTTTTTCAAAAATTCGAATGTGAATCCTAATCGGAACTACGCAGTTACAATTGCGTCTATCATTGCTCGCAGTACGACGAGTCAAGACGACAAGTTATTAATCGACTCACCGCCCTTGTTCCCAGTATGCTCCTACTATGATCGGTAAAAGAAGACGCTCGAGAGTCGACCTGGAGGTGACTCGCGAGTGGCGATTCCAACTGGTACCAAGTCGACCCTGAGCCCCATCGAACCGCGAGTCACGACACATTCATACCGAATTAGACAGACACGGGATGAACTCAACGACACGATCTGTATATTACGAACATTTCACAGGTGCTATGCCAGCAGGCGGCTGTAGTAACCACCTGATGGGTGGCGGGAGGCAGGGCAACCAAGGTTCTAAAGCCACAAATGAAGCACCTCGCACCGTGTTCCAGACTCTCATTGAACCTAAATATACCTGGCAAGTATCTATCATTAGTATCGGACTTGAGAGGCAATGCCCGTGGTTACGAGCGGTTGGCCTAAATACAAGTGGCTCAGCAGGCAGTCAGCGAGGAACCAAACTCAGCGTTGACGGGTGCTTCTAGGCGGTTATTCGAGTATCTCAAAGCACAAACAGTGTCACCGATGTGTTTTTCAATCAATGATATTATAGGCACAGGCCAATCTGCCGCATGTCACGACGTTCGTACGCACCAGAGATCTGCCGTTTGAGGTTTCTAAGTGATGCGCGGGAGGTGTGGGACTGAAAGGTTCCGATCATGACGCGTCGAGGTAAGAGCACTGCCCTCAGTCTCCATTCAGCTTCATATTATTATAGTATAGCCCCCCACAATGCCAGGCATCCAGTTGTGACCTCAAAAGGGAAAAACGGGAAGGAGGCAATGCTGGTAGCAGCTCGGTATGAATCAACAGCAAGTATAAAGTGCGCCCGCCCACGGTTTCGCGGTCGACTTCTAGGCCGGGAGCCCCCTCTTCTTTTTGTTCAAACCTTTTTTTCTTCACTTTATTCTCTCCATTTTTTAATCATTCAACCACGCTAGACGATGGTCGTGATTCCTCGTACTTTCAACTTGCAGCTCTTGGTTTCTTGGGCCAGCCTGGTTCTCATATCTAGCGGTGAGTATCGGCATTCATGGTTGTATGCTTACTGGGCGCTTACATTCCATCTCAGTCCTCGCAACCCCAGTGAACAACGGCGCTCTGAGTCGTTCATTATCGACACGAGTGCTTCCTCGACAAAATTCCGCACCCACGGTAGATATATCCGATACATCGAGCTCGGCGCCAGAATGCAAAGATCGTTGTAGTAGTATTTTCAATAAACTCACTAAGGTGAGTCTATGCGTAATGTGAATCCCTGCCGCCTATGCTAATGAAACATTACTTCTCACTAGGACTGTAAATCAAACTCCCAATGTGGATGCACCGACGCGAACAGCGACGAATACGCCGGTTGTCTCAACTGTATCGTTACTAGCCATCCTGATTTAACATCTGACGGACAGAAGACGATGGATGGTACGTTGAAACACCTTCCCTGGTAACTAGGAGTTTGATCTAATCGTCTTCTATAACAGGCTTTTTGAACTCTTGCAAACAGTCTAATATCACTATCAAAGCTCAGACCATACGTGCCACTACCAACGATACACAGACTAATGGGACTGCACAAGGAAGTACCACTGAAGGAAAGCCCGCGGACGGAAAGAACGGTGCGACCCGGGCCTTGGCAGGTTTAAGCGCAAGTGCCGCTGCGCTGATGGTTGCTAGTGCGGCGTTGTTCGTTTAGTTTTGGATCATGAACGGAAAGCTCGAGCACTGTAGCCGTACTATTTGAACATTGGAGTTGAGCCTCTTTCTGAAATCAGCTTTCACTTGCCGTTGCATTGTTCTTTCATGCCTGATAAAGGCCAGTCAAGCCCACACGAGAAAGGACACTAGCAAAACGTCTGCCTGATTCTAAACTCCAAAGAAAGTTGGTATTTTCCTAAAAGAACATATTCACTTGAGGAGCAATGATCCCTTTGAATTTTGTGTGCAGCATCGAAACGAAAATTGTCCGGTAAATTGGCTGATAATAATTCATGGGTGTGATATTTGCCTCGAGAGAAATTTGCTGTTCGAGCAGAGAGCACGGCCGAAAAACAAGAAGGTAGTTGAGAGAATCCGTCGCTAGATTATGGGCGGCAGTTTCCAGATTGGCCGGTCCAAAAGTGCTGTAAACCCGCATGTTGAGGGCAGGTCAATGAAGTTGAACTTTTTCGGATGCACCCACATTGGTTCTTCACTCATTCCACGATCGCATACTCACCCCCCAGCCTCAGAACCTACACGTGAACGTACAAGTACTAGATTTCCCTCGATAGTTAAGGAGTTCAAGTCGGAATACGCAGTACTGGCAAGTAGCTTTTTTCATACACATCAGGTCCCGGTCTCGCGTCGAATTGTTTACTGGTGACTGTAAGTATTCGGAAAGCCTCGAAACTGGGGATGAAAGATGATGAACACCATACACCATAAACACCACCCAGTGGAAGTTCCATATGCGAGGCCTAGAGTGAAGGAGTAGGAGTATTAAAGTGGCGTCAACCACCACGCAGGTTCGCCACGAGAGAAGGTTTGCTAAACGGTCGAATATTCGGAGATACGAACAGCTACACCGACGTATTTTGAGATCGCTCCGTCGTATCGATGTTTTAAGTTTGCACACTCGAACTTGTCGTAGTCGACCGACGAATGTTGGAGTCTAGATGGATCCGGGTTGTGACAACTAAACGTGTTGTTGTCTCAGGTCTGCAGCCTAAGGATTAGTAAGTCCGAGTCTCGAGAAAACCTAAGGAGTGGAATAAGGCTCGAGAGAGAGGGAATAACATGCTCTGTTCCGGGTCCTTGATTCCAACTTGAGTGATAGACTGACGGACTGGAGATACGAAAAGGTAATAGAGAACGGGTGGGTTGCAGAGTTGTTGAAGAGCGATACACAGGGCCTCGAGTCATTCAAGTACCGTGGGGGGTTTTGAATAACAGGTTTGACGTAGTTTGCCTTTGAGCGGATACGGCGATCCGACATGATTGGGCGGGCAGGAAGACGCTGGTCGGAGAGTCCCGAAAACCCGCAAAGGTGTATTGAGGGCAGGTCAATTATATAACTGGACCTTTTTGTGCACGTGCGGTCAACTCGACTTCTCAATCCGCTCCACGAAGCTCATACTCGCCCTCGTCACATACGCTGTTTCCATATCCCTCTCGATGTGTCGAGTCCAAGTTAGAACACGCAGTAACTTCTTTCATACGCGTCAGCTTCCCAATCTCGTGTCGGTGTCAGTGTGGCTGCGAGTCCTCATGAATTGGATACTGGGAAGGATGATTGAAGCTAGACGTGTGCATTAGCCACCAACATCCCCAGCCGGTCAAGGTCTTCTATACAGGTCTCGAGTATCAAAAATGGCCCTTCACTACGAGGGAAAAAATCTCGTGGACGGTTAGATACTACGAACGTGTTTTTTTTTAGGACTTAGCAAGGGTCTTTCGCCGTCTACACACACTACCGGAGTGCTGTATATCTTTTCTATGGGATGTGTAGGAGAGCACGAGGTTCTGAAACTGATTTCACAGCCCAGTTTTGGCACACAGTATCAAGGATTCGGGAAAGAGACGAACCGAGTGTCACTAGTGGCACTTCGTTTGCGACGGGAGACTGAGTACTGAACAACCGCTGCAAACGCCAAGAGATTCCATAGCACTCCTGTATACGATGATCTACGGGTGTGATTGATCACTAAATATTCGACTTGATGTGACCCGGGATCTAGCTCGAATTGAACGGGAAAACGGAGAAAGAGACATTGTCGTCGGGTATGGGTAGCATAGGATCGACCCATAGCAGTGGTGGCGCCCAAGAAGAAGTATAAAGTGTGCCCCCAACGTTGTGCCATGGTAAGCTACCCAAAACTTTCAACTTCTAGGCCAGGAGCCCTCACCCTCTATTTCTTTTTTTCTTTGCGTTTTTCTTCTTCTCTACATACGCTACACGATGGTCATGATCAACATCCAGCTATTCACTCTCTCAGCTTTCGTGTTCGTATCTAGTGGTTAGTTTTCCCTGCCGTGACTCTCCACCCCGCTGTGCCGAAGGCTGACAAGTCACAAACTCCTACGTCTTTTGTGTGTCCCCAGCCCGAGCCCTAGCCGTCGCACCGATACCTCGCCGCTCATTATCGTTGCCAGCCCAAATCCTCCCCCGCCAAAGCTCTGGCGGGATCACGAACGGCAACACAACAGTCCCTTTCTCGGACATACCACAGTGCAAGGACACTTGTATCAATTTTGACAATATTGTAAACGTGAGTCAACTATCAAGCCCTTCCACTAACATCATCTCACCCCTTACCGCCCCCTAGTCCTGCAAAGACGTAAAGTGCATATGCACCGACACAAACAGCGATTTAGCAGCCACCTGTATAGATTGCGTCGTCACCAACCGTCCTGATCTCGTGACGGAGGCTCGGGGACAGGAGGCGATGGATGGTACGTTGATAAAAACACTACGTCAATGACTGATTTATTCAATTCTCCTCCCCCCTCCCCCCCCACCCCACGCAGTTTTCGTGCAAGTCTGCAATGCCAGTGAAACCCCCGTCAAATCTCAGACTATACGCAAGGCCAGTGGGAATGGCGCAGTGAGTCCGATTCGGGACTTGGTGGTAATGACGGCGGCGACGGGGGTGCTGTTGGTTGCTGGGGCGGTATCGATGGTCTTAGTTTGAACACTCAAACTCATCGTAGTCGAGCGTTGAATGTTGTAATCTAGATGATTCCGAATTCCAGAGAGCAATACTGTGAGTCTTTATAATTTAGGCGCTGGCAGCGATGGTCCCTTTGATTTCGTGCACAGTGTCGGAGTGAATATTCTTCAGTATGTCAAGAGAGAGATTTCACAATATATTGAAGCAGAGTGTGAGCTCGGAAACAGGAGGGGAGTTGAAAAAGGCAGGTACTTGAGGGGCTTCTCGGAAAGTCCCGAAAAACCTGGTGCTGCGAAGTGCAAACGTCCTAATCTGACTCTTGAATACACTTAATTGTATGGACTACATTAGCCTTCTCGGTTCCCCTTTCATCTCGGGAATGTAAACGGGACTGTTGGAAGGAACCCTTTCTATGATACGTCGAGGGAATAAGTACAAGTCACAATACAAGGTTACTAGTGTTTAAAGACAGCAGAAACGACGGGAATGAAATCAACCTATATAACGCGACGCTATCACGGGAATGCGGAGGAACAGTATTAATGAGGCTTGCTAGAGACAAAAGCAGTATGATAATGAAGACGCCGCACGGCACCCGGTACGAATTTGAAGTCTTTGGTTAGATTGACAGACTTCGCCGAAAAAAGTGCCTGCCTAGCTGACTTGCCCGACTCAACAACCACGATGTTCTGTTGGATGAGACTTTGATCAGCCAGGGAACATTTCGCGTCGTTGGACAACACTGATGGCCTACCGCCAATTCCCAAGTCCGTGTCGTTCAGAGTCCTCGGTCCCGTCGTGTCCTCTGGGGTAACCGACCCTCCCCCTTAAGAGCGTCCTAATTCAATCCCAACTGTGTGTATACAAGATGTTGGATGACGGCTGAGGCACGCCCGAGCAAGCGACCGAGGAAAGACAAGATGTTAAGAACGATTGTATCCAGTTTCCATCCAGGTCCTGGCTGGAGAATTAAGAAAAGTCCTTCATCAGTTCAGACCTCGAATATCTCAT
Source organism: Marasmius sp. AFHP31 (assembly GCA_024721195.1). Lineage (NCBI taxonomy): Eukaryota > Fungi > Basidiomycota > Agaricomycetes > Agaricales > Marasmiaceae > Marasmius > Marasmius sp. AFHP31. The sequence continues at coordinate 39,776 of JANHQD010002174.1, forward strand.
GGACTCGGAATCACGAACCGCACGGCCACGGGTGGGTTCAACAGTGACGTGGGGATCGGAGGTCGTGTTTGTGAACACGACGTCTTCGGTCAGGCCTTCACCATTGCCAGCGTTGGAGGTAGCTCCAGTCTCCCCCACGATGACTGTGGCGCGGGCGTCCCCGTTGATTTGAATGTTCAAGTTGTTGTTACTCATTCTCGAGTTGGTGACCAAGAGGAAAGCAGCAGGGCAGGAAGGGGGAGACTTTTATACCGGTACAAAGATGGCCCAAAACACAAATTCAGTTGTTGAACTTAGTCGATTATAGGTCGACGGACATCTCTCTCTCGGCGAGATCAGGGTATGAATCTCCATATAGATACTCATATGGTCAAATCATTCAATTGAACGGTGTTGTTGTTTGAGGGAGATGGGGCTGGCAGTTAGTAATAACAGCCACAAAACGTGGATTGAGGCCAGAATTGGGTCAGAAGACTCTGGATCAAGGGATTTCGAGGTAGGTTCAAGTTCGACGTAACACAGCTGGGGGTGAACTCTATTTTCGACGGCCACATTGCACAAAACATGACTTCCCTGATAAACTATATTTAGGCAAGTTAGATAAGTGTTTGGCCGATCAAATACTTATCTAAGATGGTGAATATTGGATCGATGATGGGACGTGACTTACAGAGAATGATATAGAAGTCAGATTCCTGCCGAGCCGTCTTGAAGCCTAGCAAAATCATTCGCAAGACACGGTAAGAACTTGAAGTTGAGGGGATGAGCACTGCCGCTGAAACGGCCAACAGTCTCAGGAATCCGTGTGAATGGCAATCTTTGAGTCCGCCAGATGCCAGAGCATCACGCTCATGAAAGTTTGCACTACCTTACTTTCACAACAGAGGAGACCCGAAGACAAGTCAAGTGGACACCTCCACCATTGCCGGACACTGAATGAAGATTCCACCCTGCCCCTAGGCTATCCAAGCCACAAGCTACTGCGAGTCGCCATGAGCTCGGCAGATTGTGGCTAAAAAACAATGGAAACAACATGACTCTCGAGTGGACGCCGTGACGCAGATTACATATACACAGGCTGGACACACCATGATTTTCAAGTGAGTGAGCCAACACATGCATACATTGAGGACACTGAGTATAAAATGTAGGCTCAGTGCCAATATCTAATCACAGGAAATGTGGCAGGTTGAATTTGAATAACAGTGTAAACCACGAGCCTCTGGAGATGAAGGCCCATCATAATATACTGAAGGACAGATTCATAGTTATAGACAGCATAGGAATGGTTATCGATGTTAAATACTGAGCCTATGAACATGATGAGGAATAATAGCAATGTAGGGAGTGGAGGTCCGAGGATTATGAACCGAAGAACTGTCTCCTTAAAGCCCAATGTCAATAGCCGGATGTTCAAGATCACTATTAATGCAGGGTATCTGAATAGGAATGTCGCACAATCTTTGACCCCATATAGGGCATATCAACGCTCTTCGAGCAGACTGAAGGACAGCTCGGAAAAGTCCGAGAAGAGGTCTCCGTCTTTTACAGCGAGGAGCGACGTCATCAACGGGGACTACATTTCCCTAGCCCCCTCGGAAAGGTCCGAAATTTCGTTCCCATCTGCCTGGAAGTGACTTGCGAAGGTGCAAATATGCCTAGTGTCGAGATGGGCTTGTTGGAAAGTCCCGAGAACCCACAGGCTTGAGGTCAGGTCAGTTGTATATGTATATAGTGTTGCCCATGGCTGGCTCGGCTCGGCTTATTTTTTACAGCCTTCCCTCGCACCCACAACTGGGAGTTTGGTGGATTGGAAGGTGTGTATAGGTTTCCCAATCACTAATAGACCATCCTAAATATTAATTAGTCTCTCCCGCAATCATGGGAGGCCGTTGAAAGTCAAGCCGAGCCGACGGCTCGGCTGAAAACGCGGTCGGCTCGGCTCAAGCCATGGCTGGAGCCGAGCCGTGGGTAACACTATATGTATATACGGCCAATTTTTTTTGTTCGCGTGTGCGTCCCACCTTGGTTCTCAAGTACCTTCCACGATCTCTTCACCCAAGCGATCGTACGAGTTCAGGGTTAGGGAACCACGCAATAACAAGTAGCCTCTTTCATACGCGTCAGCTTTTGGGTCTCGCGTCGACGTGGTTAGCAGTGTACTCGAGAAGTTGATACTGGGAATGATAAAAAGCTGAGCGCTGAACGTTGGTGGCGGGGCACAGTGGTCGATGGTTCAGCTTTCAAACGCCCCCGACAAAGTCAAGGTCTCTTTTGTTTTTTTCGCCAGCCTCGACAATGACAGATACCCTTGCTTTCCTCCATGCTGTGTATGTAACCTCGAAAAGATCACCTTCATTTCCTCTCTACACGAGCCAGAGAAGCATTACTGTTCAACTCCACCGAATGGCGGAGTTGTGGTGGGATGGGGGGTGGGGCAATCATCGCTCGTAACGGAATTTTGAAGCTTGGTGCTATAGTTTTTCTCTTCATGGCGTATTGGCAACATCCCAGGGGAGGGTACGTCCTAAACACGTGTGGAGGATAACATGCGTTTTCATGGTGGAGGAGAGGAAAAATAGGTCGTGTCAAGTAAACGTGCCGTCGTCTCAGGTCTGCAGCCTGAGAATTTTCAAGTCCGAGAAAGCCTAAGGAGTGGAATAAGACTCGAGAAAGAGAGGGAATAACACGCACTACCCCGGGTCCTTGATTCCAAACTGACGGACTGAAGATACGAAAAGGTAATAGAGAACGGGTGGGTTGCAGAGTTGTTGAAGAGCGATACACAGAGCCTCGAGTCATTCAAGTACCGTGGGTGTTTTTGGATAACAGGTTTAGCGTAGTTTGTCTTTGAGCGGATACGGCGGTGACATGATTGGGCGGGCAGGAGGACGCTGGTCGGAGAGTCCCGAAAACCCGCAAGGGCGTGTTGAGGGCAGGTCAATTATATAATTGGACCTTTTTATTCACGTGCGGTCACCCTGACTTCTCAATCCCCTCCACGAAACTCATACTCGCCCTCGTCGCCTACGCTCTTCTCATATCCCTCTTGGTGGGTCGAGTCCAAATTAGAACACGTAGTAACTTCTTTCATACGCGTCAGCTTCCCCAATCTCGCGTTGGTGTGGCTGTGAGTCCTCATGAATCGGATACTGGCAATGATGATTGAAGCTGAACGCGAACATTAGCCACCAAAATCCCCGACCGGTGAAGGCCTTATATACAGGACTCGAGTATCAAAGACAGCTCCTCACTATGAGGAAAAAAATCTCGTGGACAGTCAGATACTACGAACGTGTTTTGATTTGAGATTTAGCAAGGATCTTTCGCCGTCTACACACGTTACCGGAGTGCTGTATATCTTTTCTATGGGATGTGTAGAAGAGCACAAGGTTCTGAAACTGATTTCACAGCCCAGTTTTGGCACACAGTATCAAGGATTCGGGAAAGAGACGAATCGAGTGTTACTAGTGGCACTTTGTTTGCGACGGGAGACTGGACAGCCGTTGCAAACGCCAAGAGACCCCATAGCACTGCTATATACGATCATCGACGGGTGTGATTGATCACTGAATATTCGACTTGACGTGACCCAAGATCTAGCTCGGTGTAAACGGGAAACAGGAAAAAGATATTGTCTTCGGGTATGAGTAGCAAGGGGACCCATAGCCAGTGGTGGCGCCCAAAAAGATGTTAATCACTGAATATTCGACTTGATGTGACCCGGGATCTAGCTTGTCGGATTACACGGGAAACGGGACAGAGACATTGTCGTCGGGTATGAGTAGCATAGGATCAACCTTGTGGTGGCGCCCAAAAAGAAGTATAAATTGTGCCCTCCATGGTAGACTACCCAAAACTTTCAACTTCTAGGCCAGGAGCCCTCACCCTCTATTTCTTTTCTTTTTTTCCGTTTTTTTCTTCTTCACTACATACGTTACACGATGGTCATGATCAACATCCAACTATTCATTCTCTCAGCTTTCGTATTCGTATCTGGTGGTTAGTTTTTCCCTACCGTGACTCTCCACCCCACTGTGCCGAGGCTAACAAACTCCCACTTTCTTTGTGTGTGTCCCCCTAGCCCGAGCTCTGGCCGTCGCACCGATGCCTCGCCGCTCATTATCGTTACCAGCCCAAATCCTCCCTCGCCAAAGCTCCGGTGGGATCACCGACGGCAACACAACAGTCCATCCCGAGGACATACCACAGTGCAAGGACACTTGTACCAAGTTTGACGATGCTGCAAACGTGAGTTGACTATCAAGCTCTTCCACTAACAACATCTCACCCTCACCCCTCGCCCCTTCCCCTCCCCTCGCCCTAGTCCTGCGGAGAAGGAGGCCTAGAATGCTTCTGCACCGATACAAACAGTGATTTGACAGCTGTCTGTATCAATTGTGTCGTAACCAACCGTCCTGATCTCATGACGGAGGCTGAGGGACAGGAAGTGATGGATGGTATGTTGGATAAAACATGCACTATGCACTATGTCAATGACTGATTTATTGATTTCTCCTCCCCCCCCCCATCCCCCAACAGCAATTGTGCAAGTCTGCAATGCCAGTGAAACCCCTGTCAAATCTCAGACTATACGCAAGGCCAGTGGGAATGGTGCTCGGGATTTGGTAGGAATGACAGCGGCAGCGATGTTGGCGGTTGTTGGGGCGGTGTCGATGGTTTTAGTTTGATATACTTACTCAACACTCAACAAGCCCCCATCGTTTAGTCAAGTTCCGGATGGAGTGACCCCTGGACGAACTAGTTTAACAAAGGTTCCTTTAATATCATGAAGAGTGTCGAGTTGAATAAGTCTCCAGTGTTTCGACAGAGAAACTTCACCATACATTGGAGCAGAAGGTCAGCTTGCGCAGTAAACAAGTAGCCTCTCTTTCATACGTGTCAGCTTTTTCGATCGTGGTGGCGGGAGAGGGGTGTCAATAGTTCAGTTTCAAAACACCCCCGAGCTCGAAAGTTATAGTTGAGCATTCAAGCTTCAAGCTAGATCTTTTTCTTCGTCAGCTTCGACAATGACAAATAACCTCGCTTTCCTCCATGCTGTATATGTAATCTCGAAAAATCACCTTCATTTCCTCTCTCGGAGTAAAACACGAGCTGGAGAAGCATCACCGTTCAACTCGATCGAACTAGCGTCAAATTTATAGACTAGCCGAAGTCTTGGTATACCGGGGGTGGGGGGATCATCGCTTGTGACCTCAGGTCTTCAGCCTGGTATTAGAACGATGAGAAGCTCGGTTAAGCAGCAGGCTAAGTACTTACAATTTCACACCGCGACAGTTCTTAGTAAGACCGCGCTTCGTATCTAGCTAGCTGGTAAGGAACAACCTCACGCCCTGGTGAGACGGGATCGAACACAAGTATGGCATCACAGCCGTCATTTGCTGTACGAGCGTCTTACGTTGAGATGATAATGATAGTGTTGTCGAAATCGCTGTCCTTCGAAAGTCACCGTGTCCTATCTCGGGAGGGCCAAGACCTCTGACCTTGGCAGGAAGAAAGATGTGTTCGTTCTCGCTCTCACCCTTTGCTAGTGCGCCTGAAGCTTCGTTTTAGACAGATGTTAATGTTCAGCTCTTACCGTCGTACATCGTACCTGGTAGAAAACAAGCTACATCGGTCGACCCTGTGGACCATGAAATCAGATCAAACGACGTGGGAGCATACGTTTTTTGCCTTTCAAAGTGGTATCAAATTTTTCGTACTTTTGTGCGCACTGCCTATTGTCGAGGGGAGAGGGTTCATGGGGAAGATGGAAAAAAAGCCATTCGAGTAAATCTGAGTCACAACTCACCTCGCTCGTGATCGAAATTTGAAGTATGATGTATTTGGCAAGTATCCTAGGGGAGGGTAGCGCGGTTCAATGTTCATGTCCCAAACACAGGTCAAGGATAATACGCCTTTTTCGTGATTGGAGAGGAAAACGGGCTGTGTCAAGTCGTTGTCTCAGGTCGGCAACACTGAGGATTTCAAGTCGAGAAACCCAAAGACGAGAGAGAGAGGGGGAATAACACGCACTGCAACCGGGTCCTCGGTTCGAAACTTGCAGGTACCTCGAGAATTGATAGATAGTCGCACTGAAGATACTACAAAAGGAGATAGAGAGGGAGTGGCCTACAGAGCTGGAGAGTGATACACAGAGCCTCGAGTCATTCAAGTACTGGGAGGGGGAGAAGGGGTTACCTCTGAGCGGGTACGGCGGAAATGGTAATCAAGTTTGATTAGAAATAGTCCGAACATGGGTGGGCAGGACAACGCTGGCCCACCTTGACCTTGATTTTCAACTCCCTTCCACGATGAAACCTGATTTTGGTCGTGTAGGAACGATGCTGTTTAGAAGTGAAATTGGAAAACAGGATTCACTGGCGATGGAGCTATCGAATTTTGGACCTCGGACCTCTCATCGTCTGAATCCGTGCTTAGTATCGAAGAGAAGATCGACGGTTGGATGTTCTCGTTGAAAAACGCCCGAGTCGTATGGGTGGGGTATGAACAAACTCGAGATGGATGGGAGAATACGTGTGTACTACGTTGCCATCTGCGCTCATGATTCATTGTCACCCGATTTTATCCCCTCTATTTCCTCGTTTTAGCTTGCAGATCAACGTTCTCAGTCCCGCCCTCCGTATCATCATCCATCTCCTCGAGTTGGTCAAAACGGCGAGGGACACCTGGGAACCATATCGAGGATTGTGTACGTGTCGAGTGTTGCGCATTTTCTGCAGACAATCTCGACAGAGGCGATCGATGCGACGAATACGTTGAGAGTTATTAATGAAGACTGTGAGAGTGCGAAAGAGTGAGTACTTGGTCACTTCTTTCTTGGTTCAAAGGTACTCACCTGTGTCTTTAGTGGCACCTCCCTAAAAATGATACGGCGAATCCAAGCGTGAGTTAAACGTACTCATAGGTTTTTCTCCCTTTCTCTGAACGACGCACAATGCCTAGTTCTAGCCCAATCCTTCATGTGCGTTCTCCAACCCCACCTTCTTACCGTAACATGCTGCTCCGTTGCACCTGGATTCTGCGATAGCGAGCTCAGACATAACCTTCCTTTGTCAGGCACCCACAAGACGTTGGCGTACACTTCAGAAGAAGGAAGCCGACAGCTTTTATACGCTGCCATCGGAGAACGGGATAGAGAAGACCAGATAAGAGGGAGTTACTTGATGTACAATGGGATTTCGGAGTGCGGTGGTTTCTTGCTCGGGGAGGATGGAAAGAAGTTAGAGATGAAATCGTGGAACGAGATCTTAGAGGCTGCTAGAAGTATTGATGGGGAGGTGAAAGAGGTCAATGAGAAGCACCTATCTTGAGTCTGTGGTTGAGCTTGGAGAGGAGTTGAAGATGGTTTGTCGAAGTAATATACAGCAGGTGTCAAGATGCGTTGGAAAGTCCCGAGAACCCGTAATCTCCGAGGAGGCGTGTTGAGGGCAGGTCAATTGTATGCGCCGCCAACTTTTTTTTTGTTCGGGTGCGTCCTACCTTGGTTCTCAACTCCTCCCACGACTCGACAGCAACCTCTTTCACAGGGTTTCTGATCTCATGTCGGTGTGGTCAATGCAAGTACTTGTAGTATGTCTGACACTGGATTGACAGAGTTCCCTTCGATGCAAGGAGCTCTCAGAAACTCCCTCCCCAGACTCCGCCAATCAACACTCAATCCCTCGAGAAATACGATCACGCTTTACGACGTTGTGCCCATATCCTTTAGTAAAGAAATGGGAATGTCTCCTTTTGCAGGTGGCGGTAGCGGTGTCAATGATTTAGAAGTTCGGATACTTTAAATAAGCTCGAATAGTGAAGTCGTAGTCAATTGTCGACCCAAGACGATCACTTTGAACTTGACGTTATTTTTCACCCTTCGTACACGTCCTGAAGAAGTCATCTAAGAGACTAATGGAGTCAAACGGACCCCAAGGCTGTTTATAACTTGAGATGTACCAAGTTTGACAATGTTGAAAACGTGAGTTAGCTATCAAGCCATTCTACTAACAACATCTCACCCCTCCCCTCCCCTCCCCGCCCCTAGTCCTGCGGAAAAGACGTAAAATGCATATGCACCGATACAAACAGCGATTTAGCAGCCGCATGTAGTCTAGGCCGTATGTACCCCCTCCCCCACCCTCTGAGGACTGTCACGGACTTCGAAACTCGGGCGCTAGATGGGCGCGCCGATACTTGCCATACCTGAGTAGATTAGATACCAGCGATAATCAAAGCATTTTCTGATCTGGCAAGAGGATCAACAGGTATTCTCGACTTTTGTAGGACTTTAAGGTAAATAGGTCTCGGGGAATGTCAGAACCCATTCATATAGTCTTTACTAATGTTGTGCAAGTAGAAAGAGTGGATAAAGAGTATGATACTGCCCATCGCCTAGTACGAGTGATGATGGACAGGGTTTCAAACACCCAACGAGCGCCCATATTTTCGAACTCCGTGCCAGTCCTCAGAGGGGGGGGGGGGGGGGAGATACGGACCGGACTACATACAGGAAACGATTGTCTTCTCGGTATCGTCAGGATCGCGCGCAAGACTAAGCCGTATGTATCAATTGCCTCGTTTCCAACCGTCCCGATTTCGTGACGGAGGCTCAGGGACAAAGTGCGATGAATGGCATGTGGATAAATCAATAGAACATTATGCCATGACTGTTTCAATTACCTCCCCCCTCACAGTATTCGCAGAAGCCTGCAGCGCCGATGACTTCCCAGTCAAGTCTCAGACTATACGCAAGGCCAGTGAGAATGGTACAGTGAGTCTGGTTCGGGATTTGGTGGGAATAGACCATATTCGCAAATCGCTCCCAGGCAGATGGGAACAAAATTTTGAACTTTTCCGAGGGGGGCTAGAAATGCAGTCCATGACAATGACGTTGTAGCTCCTCGCTGAAAAAATGCTAGATCCTAGGCCCATGACGTAGACCTCTTCTCGGACTTTTCCGAGCTGCCCTTTGAGCTCGGAGAGCACTTGCGAATATGGTCTGATGACAGCGGCGACGCGGGTGCTGAAATTGGTTACTGGGGCGGTGTCGATGTTTTAAGTTTGCACACTCGAACGCGTCGTGGCCGAACGGTGAATGTTGTATTCCAGAGAGAGCAATACCGTGAGTCTTTATGATTTAGGCGGTGGCAGCGATGGTCCCTTTGATTTCGTGCAGTGTTGAAGTGAATATCGTTCAGTATGTCATAAGAGAATTCACGATACATTGGAGCAGAGGGTGAGCTTGGAAACAGGAGGGGAGTTGATACAGGCAGATACTTGAGGGGCTTCCCGGAAAGTCCTGAAAAACCTGGTGCTGCGAAGTTCAAACATCCTAATCTGGCTCTTGAATACCCTTGATTGTATGGACTACTTTGACTTCCTCAGTTCTCCTTTCATCTCGGGAATGTAAACGGGACTGTTGGAAGGCACCCTTTCTATGATACGTCAAGGGGATAAGTACAAGTCACAATACAAGGTTACCAGTGTTTAAAGACGACAGAAAGGACAGAAATGAAATCAATCTATATAACGCAACGCTGGGCATCATCATGGGAATGCGGAGGAACAGTACGAATGAGGCTTGCTAGAGACGAAAGCAGTATGATAATGAAGACGCCGCACCGCACCCGGTACAAATTTGAAGCCTTTGGTGAGATCGACAGACTTCACCGAGAGGTGCCTGCCTAGGTGACTCGCCTGGCACGGCGACCTCGATGTTCTGTTGGATGAGACTTTGATCAGCCAGGGAACGTTTCGCTTCGTTGGACAACACTGATGGCTTACTCCCGCTTTCCGAATCCGTATCGTTCGAAGTCCTCGATCCCGTCGTGCCTTCTGGGGTAACCAACCCTCCCGCCTCCTTAGGAGCATCCTGGTTCAATCCCAGTCGTGTGTATACAAGGTGTTGGATGGCGACCCAAATGTGTCCAAGCCAGAGGCCGAGGAAAAACAAGATGTTAAGAATGATCGTATACAGTTTCCGTCCAGGTCCTGGCTGGAGATTTTAAAAAGAATCCTTAATTAGTTCAAAGCTCGGATATCGCACACTCAGAATCACGAACCACATGTCCATGGGTGGGTTCGACAGTGTCGAAGGGAGCAGAGGCCGGGCTCGTGCTTTCACCATTTCCAATGTTGGAGGTAACTCCGGTGTTCCCCACGGTGATTGTGGCGCGTGTGCTCCCGTCGACTCGGATATTCATGTTGTTCTTGGACATTCTCGAGCTGGTGATTCAAGGGAAAAGCAGCAGGGCCAGAAGGCTTTTATACCGGTAAAGAGAAAGCCCAAAAGCCAAATGCGGTCGTTGAACTCTGTCGATCATAGGCCAACGGACATCGGTCTCTCGGGAGAATCGCGGTATGAATCTCGAAAGGTACTCGTGAAGTCAAATCGAGCGGAATTGCTTTTTGAGGGAGAACGGGCGGACAGAGTCATGGATCATGGATTTAGGTCAAAATTAGATCAGGAAGATTCCAGCGATTGAACATGGGTGCCAAGAATGTGGATCAAGGTAACTCACGGTAATACAGCTGAGGGTGAACCTTATTTTTGCTCCGTGAAACCATATTTGGCAAGTAAATAGGACAGTGATTCGCCGATCAAATACTTATCTAAGATGTTGAGTTTTGGATCAATAATGGGACGCGACTTACAGGAAACTTGGGGTGGTGTAAAAGTAAGTGTATCGCTTCCTAAAAGACTGAATATCTTGTATGAGAAGATTGTGGGTGATATGATGGTTAAAAGACTCGATACAAATCAACAACCTATCACTTGATGGCGTTAAGCAGTCGACTTCAGGCCAAAGAGAGTTGATTTTCCATTGCTGGTCGCTGTACAGAGTAATTGATGCTGATTAAGGATTGCCAGGATGGATTCGTGCTGAACGGGCTTCAAACTGATAGGCCATTGAGGTATGAGCTTCTTGACTAAAGCACTGAGGGTTGAAGCACCAGTAGAAGACTAAGATAGGTGACTGGCTGACATTGTACCCTATTGCATGTCGAGGCAAATTAGACGCCAGACTAGCCGCTCGCGTGGCAAATATGATGGGAAGTCTTTTGCGCACTAAAGACCCTCGACCCCCGCGGTAACCACCACTCATATTCAGTAAAAGAGTTCGTAATAGAGTGATCAGGCTGAAACGAGATTGGGTTCCGGAGCTTTCTTGCCCGGACGAAGCACAGGAGTGAATATTCTCCAGTAATTGAGTGATTCGAGACCTGTCAAGAGAGAAGCTCCGCTGTACGACTTGAGTTGAAGGAGGCGACAAGTCCCGGGAACCCGCAGTTTCAGAGAAGGGGTGTTGAGAGCAGAAAAGGATAGAGACCGGGGCAGAGAAAGGAACCCCGACGCTTCTGCCGCCAGCCTCAGCTATGTAGCAATAGCTCCAGCGGCAGGAAATCCCTCCCGAGACATTGGTCTTGTAGAAAAAGACAACGAAGTCTGAGACACAGTCAGCTGAAAGTTGTGGAGGGATAGTGAGGCAGTGAAGAGCTCACGGGAGTCATAGTGGGAAAAGGAGAGAGACAGAGAAGGAGCAGATGAGGACACGAACGGATGGTGAGGACGGAAGAAAGCGTAAATAGAGGGGGGAGCGCCGAGGCCTCAACCGAGGCTTCAGCGCCAGCGATAGCTCCTTATCATCTTTGCCTTCGCTTCGATCAATTGTATGCACGGCCGACTTCTTGTTCGGGTGCGTCTACCTTGGTTCTCAACTCCTTGAACTTCCACGATTCTCATCAAGTACCAAGTAAACTCTTTCATAGGGTTTCCGATCTCGTGTCGGTGTGGTAAATGTAAGTATTCGTAGGACGTCTGTCACTCGATTGACAGAGGCTGAACGTTGAACAACGAACGTTGGACATGAACCCCACATGAAAGCCTATAATGCGGGCTTTACAGTGGTTTATATAGACCCTCACGACTGAAGATCCTCCATTCAGCCCCCTTCGATGCAAGGTGCTCTCAGAAGCTCCCTCCCCCGACTCCTCCAATCCCCACCAGTACTCAACCCCTCGAGAAACATGATCACGCTTTACGACGTCGGACCCACATCCTTTGGTAAAGAAATGGGAACGTCTCCTTTCGCACGCGCACTAAGGTAATCGTCATCACTTCTATATCTTTTTCATGCAAACACTGACTAAGTATTTCCTATTCACTGACAGATTCGCACTCAACTACAAAAAAATCCCCTACACAGTCACCGAAATAAGCCTCCTCGACATCGAGTCAACCGCCAAATCCATCGGTGTAGCTCCCACACCCAGTTTCTTAGCCAACGGCGCAGTCCGATATACCGTTCCCTTCATCCACTCCCCCTCCTCTTCCAACCCCAACCCAATATCCCTATCAGACTCATTCACCATCGCCGAATACCTCGACACCACATACCCCGATACACCTCGGGTAATCCCACCCGGTACACGGATGCTCCAAAAAACGTTTTCGGACACGTTCACGTCGATATATGCACCGATGGTACCCCTCATTATGCCGACGACGGTGGAGAAGTTTATGTCGCCGAAGGTGCAGGAACGGTTGAGAGCTGTGAAGGGGGATGGGGCTGTGAGGTGTGGTTTGAGTGAGGAGGAGCGGGAGTTAATTTGGGAAGCGGTTGTTGGTGGAATGAAGGGATTGGCGGAGGGGTATCCACGGGAGGGGCACTCGAGCTCGGCGTTTGTTATGGGAGGTACGAATCCGACGTGGGCGGATATGTTGGCTACTGGGTTGTTGTGGTGGGTTAGGGAGGTGTTTGGGGATACAAAGGGGTGGAGGGATATCGCAGCGCTGGGAGATGGGAGGATTGGATTCGGGACTTGATGGGAATGACAGCGGCAACGGGGGTGATGTTAGTTGTTGGGGCGGTATCGATGGTTTTAGTTTGAACACTCGAACTCATCGTAGTCGAGCGTTGAATGTTGTAATCTCGATGATTCCGAATTCCAGAGAGCAATACCGTGAGTCTTTATAATTTAGGCGGTGGCAGCGATGGTCCCTTTGATTTCGTGCACAGTGTTGAAGTGAATATTCTTCAGTATGCCAAGAGAGAAATTTCACGATACATTGAAGCAGAGGGTGAGCTCAAAAACAGGAAGGGAGTTGAAGAAGGCACCTGGGGGGCTGCTCGAGCCTCGGAAAGTCCCGAAAAACCTGGTACTGCAAAGTTCAAACGTCCTAATCTGACTCTTGAATACCCTTGATTGTATGGACTACTTTGGCTTCCTTAGTTCTCCTTTCATCCCGCGGATGTAAACGCAACTGTTGGAAGGAACCCCTTCTATAGTACGTCGCGGGGATGAATATAGGTCAAAATACAAGGTTATTGGCGTTGAAAGGCGATAGAAACAATAGAAATCAATCAATCCATATAACGAGATGCCAAGCCTTACCATAGAAATGCGGAGGAACGGTGTTAACGAGGCTTGCTAGAGATGAAAGCGGTATGATAATGAAGACGCCGCACGGCACCGGGTAAGATCTTGATTCTTGAAGCCCTCGGTGAGGTCTTCAGACTTCGCCGAAACAATTGCCTGCCTAGCTGACTCGCCCGACACAACGACCACGGTGTTCTGTTGGATGAGACTTTGAGTAGGATGCCACAAACCCCCACCTGAAAACCTTTTACCTCGGTTTATATAGACCCGCTCACCAATATCCCTGGATTTTTGGTACACTTAGGGCTTGTAGCTTTGTCTCGATGCAAGGCAAACATTTGTCGTTAGTACCACTGTAATACGATCACCTCGACTTCCCTTCGCGTCTGACCCTAATCCGTACCAGGCACTCCTCGACATTGAGCCCAAATTCCACGCCGATTGTGATAGGAGATACGAACAGCTGTATTGACATATTTTTTTTTTTTTTTACAGCAAAGGTCTTTGCCGTTCACACACACTACAGGAGTGCTGTACATCTTCTACTTGATGTAGATGGGATATGTAGGAGAGCACAAAGCTCTAAAATAGATTTCACGGCTCAGGGTTTCGGCACACAGTATATTGAGGAAATTCGCGCTTTCTAGTAATGAGGTTTGCGATGGGAGATCGACCCAGTCGCTGCAAACGCCAAGAGATCTTATAGCACTGCTGTATACGATGAACAACGGAGAAAGTGTTGATCACTAGATATTCGACCTGGTGACATGACTCTCGATTGTAAACGGGAAAACCGGAAAGAGACTCGGACATTATCGTCGGGTATGAGGAGCATGGGATTGACCCCAGTGGTGGCACTCAAAAAAGAGGTATAAAAGGTTTACCCCCAACGTTGTGCCATGGTAGGTCACCTAGCCTTCAACTTTCAAAACCAGGAGTCCTCATCTTCAAAGTTTTTTTCCTCTCTATATACACTACACGATGGTCATGATCAACATCCAGCTAGTCGTTCTCTCAGCTTTTGTGCTCAAATCTAGTGGTTAGTTTTCTCCCCCCACCGTGACTCTCCACCTCCACTGTGCCGAGGACTGACAACTCACAAACTCCTACTTCTTTTTTGTGTGTGTGCGTCCCCAGCCCGAGTCCTAGCCGTCGCACCGCTACCAGCACAACTACTCCCTCGCCAAAACTCCGGCGGGACCACCAACGGCAACACAACAGTCGATTACTCGGATGTACCACAGTGCAAGGACCCTTGTACCAAGGCTAACAGTCCTGTAGACGTGAGTAACTAACTATCAAGCCCTTCCACTGAGTAACAACACTAATCTCACCCATCCCCATGCCCATCCCCATGCCCATCCCCATGCCCATCCCCCCCACCCCCCCCCCCTTAGTCCTGCGGAAACGACATAAAATGTCTATGCACCGATGCAAACAGCGATCAATTGGCTGTCTGTATCGATTGCGTCGTCACCAACCGTCCTGATCTCGTGACGGAGGCCCAGGGACAGACTGCGATGGATAGTATGTGGATTTACAAAAAAAACACTACTGTGCCACGGCTGATTTAATCATTTTCCCCCTTCCCCCCTTCCCCCTCCCCTCACAGCCTACGTGGATGCCTGCAACGTCGGTGCTTCCCCCGTCAAATCTCAAACTATACGCAAGGCCAGTGGGAATGGTGCAGCTCCATCGGTAGGAATGAAAACGGCGACGGGGGTGTTGGTGGTTGTTGGGGCGGTATCGATGGTTTTAGTTTGATTATACTCAAGCCTCCGGAGTCCGTCGTTTAGTCGAATGTCTTTTTTTTTGTATTTTAACCAGCGTTCCTTTGATGTCATGCACAGTGTCGGAAGTGAATAGTCTCCAGTAATTCGAGAGCAGCTTCGCTAAAAGAGGGTGAGCTTGAAAACAGGGGGGGGAGGGGAGTTGAAGAAGGCGGTAGGTGTCAAGATGGGCTTGTTGGTAAGTCCCCCCGAGGGCCGAGAACCCGCAATTGTGTTGAGGTTAGGTCAATTGTATACGTATACGCGACCGACTTTTCTTTTTGTTCGCGTGTGCGTTGTGCATCCCACCTTGGTTCTCAAGTCCCTTCCAAGATCTCTTTTGTACAGTTGCCAGTCTCCAGAATACTCTAGACAGTCAAGTTCATACGCAGTAACAAGTAGCCTCTCTTTCATACGCGTCAGATTTCAGATCATGGTCGGCAGTGTAGTACTGGAGAATTCGATAACTGGGGATGATAAAAAGCTGAGCGCTGAACACGGTGATGGCGGGAACAGTCACCGGTCTCGATGGTTCAATTTCAAAACACACACCCCGAGCTCGAGTAGTCCAAATTCGAGCATTCAAGCTAGATCTTTTCTTCTTCATCAATCCCAGATACCCGAATTGGATACGCTCGCTTTCCACCGACATGCTGTGTATGTAACCTCGAAAGGGTCGTCACCTTTATCTCCTAAGACACGAGCCAGAGAAGCATGACCGCTCAACGCCATAAAACTAGCATCAATTTTACAGACACAGACTAGTCAGAGTCTTGGTAGGATGGGGGGTGGTGTTCATCGAAGCTATTGCAGTATTCGGTGCCATCTTTTTTTTTCTCTTCAAGATCCCAGAGGGAGGGTGGAGGGTAGCGCGGCTCATGTCCCGATTATAAACACAGGTCAAGGATAATATGCCTATTTTGTGGTTGGAGAGGAAAACGGGCCGTGTCAAGTAAATGTGTTTGCAGGCCTGAGGATATCAAGTTGAGAAAACCTAAAAGAGTAAAATAAGAGTCAAGAGAGAGAGAGAGAGAATAACACGCACTGCACCGGGCCCTCGAGAATCGATAGACTGACGGACTGAAGATACGAAATTAGTAGTGGGCTGCAGAGTTAACCTGCGGACACCAGCGAAACCAGGGCGATCTGATCGGCCGCTGGTCAAACCCGTCAGCCGTGGTAAGGTGCCACCAGGCTGACAGTCCCTGGATCTCGGTTTTTTTTCTGGCAAACTCGTACATACTGACGCTGTATGGTAGGTATTGTACAGAATGACTAGAAATGAACATGGTTTCTCAGTATGAATATATTTGACGAGAAGCTGATGAAACGTACCCAGTCTGACCATCAATGGCCAGACGCGGTCAGTTTGAGCAACATGGTCAGGCGCAAGCACACTGACAAAAAATGGCCGCCAGTACATACACTGAAGGCGCTTGCCCGACACTCAGTCCATACAAGATTGCGTTAAGAAAATGATTTGATAATATTGCAACTACATAGATCACAGGCGGGTACGGACTACGAACTACTGAATCCACATCTTCAACAGCGAGGTGTGCTCATGCCCTCCTTCGTATGGCAGCCTGGCGGAGCAAAGATGAGCACATAGGAGCAACATCCAAATAATGGGAATTACCTCGTGAATGAGACCCGGTGTGATGCATGATAGGCCAGCTTGATTGTAAGGGTGTGTATTTTGGGTCGAACAAGGCGCTGATGACACAAACAAGGCGCATATAGTCAGCATCGTGTACAAAGGTAAGAAGTAGTGAACGCACCTTTGGATACTGTCAGGAAGGCGACCGCCGTTGCCCCTCAAGTCACTCAATCAAGTCTGTTCTGCTGTGTTCACTATGGATTGACCAAGTGGTTAAGCTAAGGAAACGTACTGTACAAGGTAAGTCTTTTATACTAAGTTACAGATCAGAATGAGTCATCAAGTGTTCGTACGAGTCGGCGAGGAGGAGTCAGGGATGGATGGTTCTGGGATTGTGAGTCGGGCCGCTGAATCACAAATGGTGAGTCGTAGACGGTAACAAGCCCGCTGAGTCGTGATGGATGATTATGAGTCGGCCCATTTGAGTCATGGAGTTGAGTCAGACATTTGGGGAAATGGGGTGATTCGAGATGATGGTTTAGCGCTCAAATGTGGGCTTGGGCGCTTGTTGGGGAAATTCAGGAGGAATCGTGACAGTACCCCCTCTTTAAGATGTGTTTCCGCCTGAAACACCTTTATTTCGTTGGCTCCTTCTCTTCTCTGGTTCTCGGTATGCTGCTGGATGCCTTTGATGGAATTCCGCAATTGCCTCTTTCGCGTTTTCCACGTTCGACTTGGGTTCCCATGAGTCTTCTGATTCTGGGTAGTCGGCCCATCGGATGTAGTACTCGATTGGAATACGTCGATCGTCTGGTTTTCTTGAGTCCAGTATCTCCTCTACCTTGTATTCCGTGTCTTCTGGTAAGAGTTCGGGCGGTTGTCCAGGGTAGTTGGGTCCATGAGCGCCTGTCTCCTTGTAGTGTTTCAGTAGTGAGGCATGGAACACTGGGTGTATTCTCCACTTCTTGGGGAGCTTCAGTCGATAGGTTACTGGGCCTAATACATCGAGGACTTCGAATGGGCCATGCCGTTTGTTCGATAGCTTCGCTTTTGGCCTCGTACTTTTTATGTTCTTTCCGTCTAGGATTACCAGGTCTCCTTTGTGGTATATCCGTCCCTCTTTTGCCAAGTCATCATTCTGTCGTCGCATCCTTTCAGCTGCCATGTTCAGGCTCGCCTGTATCTCCTGACGAATTTCTTCCATTAATCGTAGACGGTCTTCTACCGCAGGGACCTTGGACGTGGGTTCTGGTGAGGGGAACATCTTTGGCAAGAATCCATGCAGGGTTTCGAAGGGCGATCGGTTTGTTGCAGAATGTGAACACACATTGTGGCAGAATTCGGCATATGGGAGCTATTTGGCCCAGTCGTCTTGTCGATAGTCACAGTAGATTCGAAGGAATTGTTCTAGCTCCTGGTTGTACCTTTCAGATTCCCCATCTGTTTGTGGATGATATGCCGTGCTGAGTGCGGATTCGATTCCTAGCTTTGCCTATACTCCTCTCATTACCTTTCCCGCGAATTGGGGCCCTCGATCTGAAATCATCTCATCCCATAGCCCGAATCGCCTCCACACATGTCGTAAAAGTAATTCCACTGTCCCATTGCTGTCAATTGTTTTGTTGCAAGGGAGAAGGATGACTGCCTTTGTGAGGCGGTCTACAACTACGAGAACTGAGTCGTAGTCTTTTGAGATCGGGAGGTCTGTGATGAAGTCTGCTGTTATGATTTGAAATGGTCGAGTGGGCGTCTCGTTGGGGACTAAGGGAACATGAGCTGGGTTGTTGTTACGAATTGCCCCACTGTTCCTCTTATTTCCTTGGTCCCCGGATTATTTTCCTTGACTTCCCTTTGATTCCACTTCATTCCATGTCCCCAGTATCGCATTATGGCTTCCTTGATGTTCCCGGCCATTCCGGATCATTCCATACCTTGGGTTCATCATTCCATCTGATTTCCATCATGATATTACTGTACTTGACATCCCTTGATTGTTCCATCAGTTTCTACCTGACTCCTTTGATATTCCTTGATGTTCTACAATGTTCTTTCATTATTCCTTATTAGGATTCGTTCCCATGACTCAGTATGCTGTACTTTGACATATATACTCATGGACACCTGTAGATAGATTCCCTAGTCTGACAACTTCGTCTCACATTGCCTGTACCCAGCATGTACTGTGTAGCAATTGTCCTGCTCACTGTCTCTTAATTCTACTTCGACTTCCTGACCTAGAAGATGGCCTGAGGGGCTTCAGACCTAGTCCAGTTCTTGACAGTTGTTCGTTGGCTTTGTAAGTTGGCAGGTTGCACATCCGTCGACGTAGTCTCGTACGAAGACTGACATTCCGGGCCACCAGTAGTCTCTGCCTAGGAGTTCGTATGTTTTGAAACATCCAGGATGTCCTGCTAATGGGTTGTCATGATGCAACCGGACTAGATCTCGTCGGATGTCATCGTCTGGTGGTACGTATATTTTCCCGTGGAACAGGACAATCCCGTCCTCGTAGTTCCATTCTTCAAGGTTTTTTACAAGCGTTCTTGGTCCATTGTGTAGAAGGATGTCGAGTGCATTGTGAACCTCTAAGTCCCGGCGAGGAGAGTCTTTGATCTTCTGTATGATGTCTGAATGTCCTGTTGTAAATGCCACTCCTTTTCGAAGGGCTCTGATGCGGAAGAAGGTGGGGTTTAGCAGTACTCGATCCTTGTTGTCGTCCTCTGTCCCAATCTTGTGGTCCGCTCTCCGTGACAGAGGGTCGCTCTTGTTGGAAATGCCAGGTTTGTGAATTAGTTCAAAGTCAAAACGGGTCAGGAACAAGGCCCATCGGGCCTGTTGTCGGTTTAAGTTCTTTGCTGTTTGGAAATATTCTAGATTTTTGTGGTCGTTCCAGATTTCAATTCGTATTGGTGCCCCTTCTAAGTAATGTCTCCAAGCTTCCAACGCACGGATGATTGCTAGAAGTTCCTTATCATGGATCTCGTAATTGCGTTCAGCTTCCAAAAGGGACTTCGAGAGATATGCAACTGGGTGCCATTTCTCGTCTTTCCCCTTCTGTGATAGGATTCCACCGGTGGCATAGTTTGATGCGTCAACTTCTACTCTGAAAGGTTTAGTGGTGTCGAGTCGGGCATAATCAGGACTGGCGATGAGATGAATGCTCGTTTCAGGTCGTTGAATGCCTTTTCACGATCGGCTGTCCATTCCCAAGGTTGCTCCTTCTTGGTGAGTTCGAACAGGGGGCAGGCCCTTCTCGAGAATCCTTCGATGAATCGTCGATAGAAATTTCCAAACCCAAGAAATGCCTGAGTTTCCTTCACCGTTTTCGGAGTGGGCCATTCTGCTACTCCTGCCACCTTTATCGGGTTCATGGCAAGCATGTTGTGTGAAACGATGAGTCCCAGGAATTCCACTGATTCTTGTTCAAAGGCGCATTTCTCTGGTTTAGCGTAGAGGTCTTTGTCGCGCAGCCGTTGGAGAATCTTTTTTACCAACTCGTGGGGTTCGCTTAGAGTTTTGGTGAATACGAGGATGTCGTCCATGTAGATGACCACCTTCCCTGTGTCGATTAGGTCTTTGAATGTTGAGTTCATCATTGCTTGGAAAGTCGCAGGGGAGTTGGTGAGGCCGAAGTACATTACTGTAGGTTCAAAGAGACCTCGATTGGTGCGAAATGCTGCCTTCCATTCGTCTCCCTCCTTAATGCGGACATTGTTGTAACCTTGTCGGAGGTCAATCTTTGAGAAGATTTTGGCCCCCTTAAGCTTGTCCACCAGTTCTAATATGAGAGGAAGTGGGTAGGCATTCTTGACTGTCCCTTCATTAAGGCGTCGATAGTCCTGTACTGGTCGTAGACTTCCATCCTTCTTCTTGACAAAGAAGAACGGACTAGAATTTGGTGATTTGGAGTCTCTAATGTATCCCTTCCTTAATTCTTCGTCGATGAACTTGTCGAGGTGCTCTCTTTCTGATGGTGACATTTGGTATCCTTTGCTTGGCTGAGGTTTAAACTCTGGTTTTAAGTCAATGGCGTGATCCCATTCTCCTCGTTCTGGTAGTCGTTCTGCAGTTTTCTTATCGAATACTGAGAGGTAATCATGGTATTGAATCGGAACGAGATCTTCCTTCGTCTTTATCGGTTCTTTGGTGTGTTGGGCTTCAGCTAACCTTTGCGACTGAGTAAACGTTGCTCGAATTGTTGCAGGTATCTCGCTGGTATTTTCCCACTCTTCGTCGTCTTCTGTTTTTGCAAACAGGGAGGCAATCGTTCTGGCTGTCCATTCTTCAGGTACGTCTGGGCGCTCTTCGTCATCTTCTGTGAATAATCTATTGGGGAGTGGTCTCTCCATCTGGCGATGTTTGACCGGTCGTCTGCTTCCTGCTATCTTTTTCACAGGCTGGGGTACCCCCTTTCGTCTCGTCCTTGCCTCAGACTCAATTTTCGGGGCAACTCCTTTTATGTTGCAATCAGGGGGGCATCTTGTCATTTCAATGAGTTCCTCGTTCCAGTCGATTTTGGGGTTATGTTTCTTTAGCCAGTCAGTCCCTAGGATCACATCACTGTCTCCGATATCAGCGATATAGAATTCGGCCAGTTCAGTGTGATGTGAACTCCGATCTTCTGAATATATCCGGGTTCGTTGTCTGGTAGAATGTCTGATCCAACCCAGAGTATTCGCACTGCCGTCAATGTTTCTGATGGGAATTACTTCCGATAGCCTCGTGAGAGTAAAATCGTTTTCCCTTGCGAATCGACTGTTAATGAAGATCCCTTCTGCTCCGCTGTCAAGAAGGGCCCTTGCGTTGACTTTTCGTCCTGTAACTTTTCCAATGAATTCTACTCCAACAACGATTGATGGAGTTCGTTCGTTCCGTGTGAGTGACGGAATCCTTATTTCACTCAGTTTCGTAGTGATCGGGCAAGTTACTGATACGTGTATTTCATCAGGAAAAAGGCCCGTGGCTTCAGGGCGACCCAGGCGCACTCCAGGAGCTTAGGCTGTCCCAGGAAAGTCAGGACACCCGGGACCTAATGTGCTCCTGGGCAAGGGTTCGCAATTTTCCGCGTCCCAGGACACACTTGGGTTGGCCCGGGCCGCCCTTCGGTCACACATAGGTTAGTTCAAGTTGCCCCTGAGTAAGCGTAAGTCATCCCAGGACCGTGTTTCCAGATGCATTTGATATTGATTTTCCCTGTACCGGACGGTATTGTTCAAGCACGCAATAACAATATCAAGCAGGATCTACAATATATTCGACTATGTATAAGGGCCCATACAAGCATACAGGATGTGTAGAAGAGTACAGAAGTGTACAAAGCGGCATAATGTTGATATCATCTCCGAGGTAGACTACGTGACACGATAGGAGCGGTAGCTAAGCACGAGCAGGCTATTATCGAGAGAGGGTAAGTTAACATGGAGTTGGGATGTGGATAAACAGTGAAACAAATGCGTACATCTGATGGCAAATGCGCTACCGGGTGATGCTTGGATGCAGGCTGTACTAAGCGTGTGCACAGGGCGTCTGTTCAAAGCAATCAATAGGCTGACGGAGAGCTTCTATGGGGGGAAACTCACCGCGGAGACATCTTCCATGCCGAAACTATTCGTGAATAGGTGAATGTAGAGACGGAACAAGGACAAGAAGGCAAGTGGAAAGTCTCCCCGCCAGCTACGTCGGACAATGGTCAGGTCAACCATGAAGTAATCCCTGATCGCAACGAACCTCGCTTCATCTGTTTCTCCCAAAGTATCCATCCACATCGTGAGCTGATTATTACAGTTGCGTAAAATAACCTCGTAATTGATGTCGCTGTGTCCACTTCCCAAGAACCTGCGAAAAGTTTCCGTTGTCTCGGCCTTCACACACAAAGTTGTCAGACAGGATCCCAGAAAGCGACGTGGGGGATAACTTACAGCAATGTGGCGCAATCAAACAAAGGCAGAGACGATTACATCCTCAGGTCGAATTCCCCCTAAACCATGTTCGTGCCAATTCACAGAGTGCCGAATGAACTCATCCTCCAGAAGCATCCAGTAACACATTTCATCTAAATCATGTAGGGAAGGCGGGGACAAAGTGAACGGGAATATCGATAAACGCCAGATGAAAAAGTAATACCTTAGCAGCACGGCATGTCGTACAAGTTCGAGCACCACGGACGACAGGAGGTTTTGTGCTGTGGAACAAATTAAAGGCCGCAGGGAGGAGAGAGAGAAAGGGAACCAACGAGAGTTTTATGTCGGAAACTTGCTCAGATGGTTGTGGTTGTTCTATTTGTGCAGAGGTTGGAAAACCGGGTTTCAATGACGGTGATCAAAAGTCACGGTGAGGTGTTGAGGGTCAGAAAGAGATTAGTACGCCCAACACCCCACACCAAATCAACGAAGGCCAGCAGGAGAAAATCATGAAGTTTGTGGTGCGACCCCCTCCGCAGCCAGAGGGAGTGTGGAAGTCAGTGACGCTGGCCATCGAGACATGGGTCTGGGGTGGGAGTGGGCGACATGGTGGTTTTCATGAAAAAAGTCTGAGTCACAGTGACAACTTCAACATTGTCATCACCTGATTTTACTCATCTGTCACATTTGTGACTGGCGTCGACTCTGTCTCCTCACTGAGTCACTCCCATCACAACCTAAGACCTCCAAAAGGCTGCTTCTGGGGGAATGTCAGCACCGGCAATAACATGGTAATAACAATGTTGCCGTGAGTCGCGTTGTTCCACGTTTTACTTGACGACCTTCGCAGGTCGGTCAAAACCGCTCCACCAATCCTATCACTCAGCCATGGTCTGATTATCGCAAAGCACAGAATGAGTTTGTGGGAAAAGATCCGGAGGTGTTGGTGATTGGTAAGTGCTCTTCGTTCTATGCTTGTGTTGCTCAAATTTAGGTCAATAATCTAGGTGATGGTCAAATGGGATTGGAGATAACGAATCGACCAAGGTATGGTCAATCTTTCTCGCGGCGGGGAGAAGAGGACTGTCAAGGTGAAACATATCATGCATCATGTTTGGGACTGGGTTTGGCGGCGCCGGCGGTTCTCAAGACATCATCGACGGCAAGATCAAACTCATCTCAGGTGCCGGCAGTGGGATCAACAAGTTCATCTTGGACGGTTCAGTCTTCAACGACGGGTCCACGATAACAAGCATCAGCACCGCCGTATTCGCCACTGGTTTTGGTGACTTATAGATACTATGTCTATTTCTCTCTCTCTCCGCCGTTTAGGTTCGCTCAGCTCATCCAAAACCATTTTCCACACAGCTTGCTGCACTTTCAAGTCGAAGGATTCGGTGTGATAAATATGCACAAGATTGCACTGTCAACAGAAATATTGAGATGAGCATTCCGTCTTCAACGATTCATCCTCTATGGCACTGGAGCGCGGGACTAGGTATCTCCGGACAACCATGCAACGCAACGGTATCCACGGCTATGTACGGTGAGGTCTAAACGCTTTTTCGTCTTCCCTAATGATAGCTAATTCACAGTGTATTTTTTATAGAACACTTATCATGGTCGTTGAACGTGTTATAATATCAGTACATAGAATACAAATTTACACTACATTTTGTACACTTTTTCACTGTGCTTAAGCCTACCTATGAGTACCGTAAGTTATCCTAAGTAACCTAGGACAAACAGCCTGCGACCAAGCTGCTCAGGTTGGCGCAGGTCCGCCCAGGTTCAATGAGAAATTCTCTGGTGAACCTGGGTGAACCTGGCAGCACCTTGGCGCACCTGGCAACCACAGGTTTGCCGGGGAATTCGGACGCGTGTCCCAATTCCCAGGTCGGCCTGAAGCCAGACCCGTTTTTCCTGATGTTACAACTCCACCTGGCAGCGCGGCAGGGGAGTGAGTCAAAAATCCTTCTTTGAGAAAACGAAAGCTAGGGCAGCATGTTGTTCAGGAGTAAGGGCGGCAAGTGCTCTGGCAGCAACGGAGATGGCATCGTCCATGGTAGTCGGCGTGGTCGAGGTAGGGGGATTGGAAGTGGGACTAGCAGTCGGGGCAGATGCTGTGGTTGCTCGAACATTTTGGGTGGTGGTCTGTCTCCAGTTCCCAGAAGTAGAGGCAGCCGAAGTCGACGTCTTTTTCTTTGAGCAGTCTGGTGAATTGCGTATGTGACCCTTTTGTCCGCAGTCAAAGCATCGTCCTTCCCTCATGTATGTTGCGTGTTCTTCTGGAGTGAGTCTTCCCACCGACGTGGACGTTGTGTTTCTTGCTTGTTGGGTGTTTGAGGTATTGGCGGCTCTGATCGTCATGGTGGTGGTGGTTGTCAGTTTTCGACATCCCCATGCTTTTTCTTTGGCTTTTGAGCGTACCCAGTCGTTGTACTTTCGTACGGCTGCCTTTTGCCATCCTTCCAAGGTCGTGGGTACTACTTCAAACTTATCGATGGTAGCCTTCAGAGCTGGGTTAATACCCTGCTTGTAGAACAACCTGAGGCCGGTATTGTTGTGTTCTGAGTCTCCAGCCAATTCGTTGAAGGTTTTGTTGAACTCATCAATGTCCGCCAAATCCCCTGTTTGTCGAAGGGAATCTAGCTTTCGTTCTGCTGTCCCTTCCCAGTCGTGAGGTTTGAAATCCTCTCTGAGCCGGTGACAAAGGTCTCTCCAAGTTTTCCATCTCCAGTCCGCAAAGGCCTTGTTTGCGTAGTCGTCTTCTATTTCCTTGCTTCGGTGACGCGCCCAAACGTGCTTGATGAAAGATAGCAAGAGGTCGATTTTGTTGGACGCACTCGGGTAGATTGCCTCGTTGAGGCGGAGGTACCTCCCGAAATCCATCAGGAAGTCGTCAACTTCCTCCCTCTTTCCAGTGAATACGTCCGGTTTCCTTCCTCTTTCCTTGAAGCTGGGAGGTTCTTTAACGCTGGCAGACCTCCAGCTGTTGCTGCCTCTCCCATCGTCGCTGCCCTGTTCACCGTCCGATCCATCCGGATCTCCTGGTGGTGTACCGGGGCACGATGGTTCATCTCCCCCGGGTGCAACTCGTCCCTTCCCCTTCTGGGTCTCCGTTTTTGTTTCTGTTTTTGTCTCTGTTCTTATCGCTGACATGTTGAAAGGGCCGGCGGGTGTATTTTCCGGTGTGGAGGTTAGGTTGATGATGTCCCCTTCTACTAACGTTCGTGGGTCGTATGGAATAGTGAGGGGTAGAGATCCGTCTAGTACTCCTTCGTCAAGGAGTATGGTTCTATTGTTCTTTGCGAAGTATGCCCACTGATGCTTGTCTGTTTTGCCGCTATATATCCAATATACTTTTACGCCAGATCCTGCTTCGGAACTCCCTTGCCACAGGTAGTAGTGTCCATTGATGAGTCTGATTCGTTCGGGTAAGTCAACTGGTGTCGATGCCCTTTCTGCTGGAGTTGGGGCTCGAGTAGGATTCTTTGAGTCGGGAGGTGGGAAGTTCTCAATGATGGGCAACGCTTTTAGTAGGAGATGTAGATCTGGGTGTTGTAGTTTTCGAGGTGATTGGTCCTTCGGGGGAAGTCGTCTTCTGCAACTACTCGGCCGTAGACGAGGTTTTGGTCCGTTACGTGGAACTGGGTGACGGGTACCTTCTTTGAGACGTGGATTTCAGTGCAGTCCTCTTCGAGGTTGTGTACTATCTGGATGAGGACGTATTCACTATGGTGTGTGTCATATGTTGGTGCTTCGTTTCACCAGATGGCGTGGTGTAGTCGTAACCACTTGTTGTGTAGGTGCTGGGGGTTTTCTAGGACAATTTTTGAGACAAAGGATTTGAGTCTGAGATTCGTCGTTTCGTCGGGTCTGATAAATCGGATCGGGTAGAAGTATTCTCGGGGTCTGAGGGGTTCTGGTTCGTATATGAACTCGATCTGGAGGTTCTGGGATGCCAGTGTGGTCGTCGTTCTGTGGCTCGAGAGTGAGGTGAGGGTAAAAGAGCTTAACCAAGTGTCAGGAAGGCGACCGCAGTTGCCCCTCAAGTCACTCAATCAAGTCTGTTCTGCTGTGTTCACTATGGATTGACCAAGTGGTTAAGCTAAGGAAACGTACTGTACAAGGTAAGTCTTTTATACTAAGTTACAGATCAGAATGAGTCATCAAGTGTCTGTATGTTGAATCCACGGCCTAGATCATAATCAGTCCCGGTTCACTTCTCCCGCAGTATGATTATGCGGGACAGTACTTCGTGTCTGTTCCATTGTTCTATATGCTTCATATGTACAATTTCTATTGGATATCTCTTTATGGTAGTTACATTCATTCCACATGTATATAAGCTGGTAGTTCTCTACGAGAATAGACAGTGTGCTTGAGCTTCTACATCTCGCCTCTATAACTCTTTCAACTCTCCTGGTAAGTAGTAGTTGTAGTAATGTAGTAGTCCACTGCGCTAGGCGTCATGTCGGCTCTACAGGTTATGGGCCCCGGTTAGCCCTACTACATTGATGAGCGCCGTTATGGCTGCTGTCAACAGCGAGCGCCCTTGTGGCTGCTGTTGCTAGTCGATGACGAGCGCCCTCACAGGCTGCTGTCAATGGCTAACTAGGCTATGCCTGTACATGCCATCGACCTCTTCATTGAGTGTTTGATTTATGGCATTGATGTATCGTCCTTCGACGATATCAGATCTTACGGATCTAGTGCTCATCATTGAGCATAGCGCCCATCATGGCTGCTTACCCTGTGTTTTGATTAGACGCATGCTAATGCTGTCTTTTCACAGATCCAAACCCAAACCTTTCAATCAATATGCTCGATCTCCAGAAATACTTCGGAAAGGACCTCTTCAACGGCAAGTACTTCTTAGAGAGGTACGAACCTGCCATGGAGGGTGTCTCCAAGACCGAGGGCCTTTGGGAATGTCTCATCGGTGAATGGAAGGATATTCCTCCTCCAGAAGGTTCTACCAACTCTAGGACCGTTGGCACTGGTGATAATGCCAGGACGGAAACCACTACCACTCCTCCTTCTGAAAAGGAAGTTGAGGACTGGGAGGAAAAACGTCTCCCGTGGAAAAGAGCTAACTCCCAGCTCAAAGGGTTCATGCAACTTACTCTTACCCGTGACCTCTACAT